>VMDO01002598.1:0-163693 GCA_007922755.1 Pedetes capensis | reverse complement strand
GTTACAGGTCTCTGTTTCTTCTACATAGTTTATGTTATTCCTTAATTCATTAGTGTTTCCTAATAAGGACTATCAAATTATTTCTTCTCTTATAGACTCTTTGTTGTTGCTGTTGTTAGGTGCCCTCAAAATGGATATGATTCATAGCAACCCTACATACAACAGATAAAACCCTTCCTGACACAGTGCTTCTCTGCTATTCATAGGGTTTTCAATGGCTGATTGTTTTTTTGGGAGTAGGCTGCCAGGTTCTTCTCCTAAGCCTATAGCACCTAGTGTTCCCAGGCAGTCTCTCACCCAAGAACTAACCAGGTGGCTTCTGAGTTCAGATGGGAGCAGATGCCAGGATGATATAGCTGAAGGCCAGACTCTTAAAAACTTAAGTGGTAATCTAGTCATTAAGTTCATTGTCTTAGAGCTTTGAATTCTGAGCATAGGTATATGAGGAATCCAATTAAAGTACTTTGACCATATGTTCAATCTTGAAACAAAAGGTTCTTCTTCTCTAATTCATAGCTGAAGTGCTATTTGTGTGTATATTTTTCTTACTTGTTCTTTTTATATTTCATTCTCTAAGGAGATTATTGTCTATTGTTTATTACTTTTGTCATTTACTCTGAAAGGTTTTTAGTTAGAGAGAAAAATGAGAAAATGGTCTGAGTCTCTTTAAATTGCATGTACATTTTCCAGTCTACTTTGCTTTACTCAGGTAAAAAATAGTATAAAAATCTTTTACCTTCTATGAAAACCCATATTACACCTTTATGTTTGTCTTTCCTTTTAACTCCAATTTTGATCCATTTTTATATATATCAAAAATATTCTCGAGCCAGGTGCAGTGGCGCACGCCTATAATCCCAGTGGCTCAGGAGGCGGAGGCAAGAGGATCACAAGTTCGAGACCAGAGGCAGTCTGCATAATTTAGGGAGACTCTATCTCAAAAAGTAAAAAAATGGGCTGGAGGTGGCAGCTCAGTGGTCCAGCACTTGCACAGCATGCAAGCGCAAGGCCCTGGGTTCAACCCTCAGTACCACAAAAAAAAAAAAAAAAAAATTCTTGGTATCTGCCAAAACTTACTTTCTTTAATTCTGAGAAATCACCATAAGTACTTTAATATAACTTGACTTATAGTTATTAAAAAACAATAATATACTATTTTCAGTATGCTAAAACATTTTAACTCTCTTTCTGAGCTGCCAAAATGTTAAAGTGAAACATTACTAAACTGCCTTCATTTTATTTATATTTTATACTGAAAAAAATTATAGAAAACTTGTTAAAAAAGGATTCCAAAAATTTTTCGTCAATTATTTTATATACAAAATTACAGTGAAAAGGAAAGGTCATAAGAAAATGTTAACTTACCTTGAAATGGGATTTTAACATACTTCGTTGTGAACTAAAGAAAAAAAATATGAGTTACTATTCAAAGTGTGTTACTCTTCAAATTTCTAATACTTTTTTTTTTAATGCCACAAGTACACATTCAAAGTCTACACTAAAAAATGTTCAGTCTTTTCTATCAATAAACCAAGAAAATGTCTCAATGTAAAGACTTAATTTTAGGGATGTATAAGAACCCTATGTGCCAGGTATTGTGGCACCTGTAATCCCAGCAACCTGGGACGCTGAAGAAGAAAATCACAAGTTTGAGGCCAGAGACAGCCTGTGGAACTTAATGAGACTCTGTCCCAAAATATTAACTAATTAGTTAATTAGTTAATTAATTAAGGGGCTGAGGGTGCAGGTCAGTGGTAGAGCACTTGACTAGTGTGAGTTCAACTCCCAGTACTGAAAAAAAGAACTCTGTACAAATAATATACTTCTCAATATGTTCATTTATAAAATAAGTAAGACTTTAATGTATTTTTCAAAAATTTATTCTGAAAATTTAACTAAAGAAAAGGACAAAGTCTCGAAGAAACTGTCAAGAGACAACACAAGATAGCTGGCTCAAAAGCTGATGACCACTCTTAGGGATGAACTTAAACCAACTGAACTCACCAGAGTCTACTGAACACACCAGAGGGCTGAAGTACTATATTATCTTATCATGAGACATTAAAATTCTCAAAAGACTTAACTTTGTCTCTCACCTGCTGTGAACATTCTACTTCTATAGAAAAATTATCAATTACAATCAAAGACTGCTTTTACTACATGAAAACAGAACAACAACAAAAAAACCAGTTGTTTAATATGGAATGGCTCCAAAGGTCTAACAAATGCAACTTCAGAACAGTGATGGACTTGTCAAAATGATAACATAAACCAAGTCCCCAAGACAGAATACCCAACCCCGGGATGACTTTTAGATGGGCACTGCCAGCTCTTTTATCCCTAGCATTCATCTTTGTTCCATGCTATGAATTCTCTTCTGACTGAAGTTCTTATTCTTTCTGCCCCTTCTGTACCAAGAAACTTACTTTCTCTGAGTACCTTTTGTGTATTGTATAGTTGATTCTCTTAAGTGGTGCTCTTATAATAAACTCTCAAAGCTAAATCTTACATGTGCCATCTAAAGCAGACTTGTGTTTTGAAGTATGCTTTCCCATTACTGCCAAATGAATGTGCATTTTTACTTATCCTTTAGTTAAGTTTCTCTTCTGATCAATACATTTATGAAACTTGACCATATCAGAGGTATAGTTTCTGCCACAAGACAAATTGAAATGGTCTTGGCACCTTAGTTCTAGATAAGCAGCAGTGTTCAGTGAAACCACAGGTTTATTTTGATTCCGTTTATTGTCCATTTTAAAAATTATTTCACATTATATATTCAAAAATATATGACTCATAGTCCCTTCCACCCCTCCTCCTTGCAGTACTAGGGATCAAAATCAGGGCCTTGTGTGCACTAGGTAAGCAATCTACCACCGAACCAAATCCCTGGCACATGTAAAACTCATATTCCATAGGGCAATCAGCCACTGAAGCAAAATGTAAAGCAACAGGGCATATTAGTTAAAAGATGAGTTTCGAGTTCAAACCCTGCCTCTATTGTCTTTACCACTAACACAAATAAAGACATAAACAGGTAACTTACTGAACCTTTTCCAGGTTTAGTAAGACCCTGAAAGGGAGTTATTATCATTAAACATCTTATAATTCTGATATTTTCATATAACTTCTAAACTTTATTTAGTATGCATTTTCCCTTTCAAAATTATTTGTGGCATGTTTCACTTGGTTTTTAACCTCACAAAATATATCTTAGCAAATTTAAATAAATCATTGCAGCAAATGAATAGAAGAGGTGTTTGCTTTTGAGAGTTTATGTAGCAATTACTAATGCAAAATTATGAAAGAGAAACACTGTACCTATATGTCTGTATTGTCTTTCTTACTACACTTTCTTTTCCTCTCTCCTACTCCTGATATCATCAAATACTCTTGTCCTATTGAACCTTTCTACTTGGCAAAGGTCTGATATTTAGCTATAGCTTTGAATGTCAACTATGATAGAATGTTCTCTCTCCCAGGATTAAAACTCTATTGCCAGCAAAAATCTAACCTCCAGTTAAGAAAGTGAGAAACATATCTTGTGACAGTCAGGTAAATCCACTTTGAATTTACACCACATCCAGCTGGGCACAGTGGCGCACGCCTGTAATCCCAGTGGCTGCGGAGGCAGAGGCAGGAGGATTGCAAGTTCAACCAGAGGCAGTCTGCGTAACTTAGCAAGACCCTGTCTCTAAAAGTAAAAAAAAATGGGCTGGGGGTGCAGGTCAGTGGTCCAGCACTTGCAGAGCATGCAAGTGCAAGGCCCTGGGTTCAACCCCCAGTACCACAAAAAAAAAATTATACCACATCTAATTTAGGTTTAAGAATAAAGTTGATCATAAGAGCTATTTCACAATTTCTTATAACAGCCAGACTTTGAACATAGTTTGCACTCCATAAACATTTTTCTGCTATCAAAAATGTTCCCATTTATTGCAGCATTCTCTATCATATACAAACAAAAAATTAAATGTCTAACTAGAGGAAAGTGGCTCTAATTCATGTAATAATTTCCCACCTTTCTTATTTTTTTAATTCAGCTAAATTCCCGAAGCACTCAGCCATTGAAAACCCTATGAGGGTCACTATGAGTCGGATACCAACTCGATGGCACCTAACAACAACAAATTCTAACTGTCATGAGAATGGGAACACTACCTCTAATATCTACATAATGTCTAACATATAGAAGGTACTCAGTGATTGTTTGAATGACTGAATTCAATTCTCTGAAGTATTTGTCCACCAAAAAGTTTTCTCTAATTTCTATTACAGAACATCATGAACTATACATAAAAACAGTACACAGAAAAAGTATTTTGGAAAATTCTGGAATTTTTACCCTTTTTTATTACTCATGATGCTTTTTAAATTTATTTATTTATTTATTTTTGCAGTACTAAGAGACTAAACCCAGGGCATCATACATGCTTTTGCAAGTGTTCTGCCACTGAGCTGTACCCCTACCCCATTTTTCACTTTTTATTTTGAAACAGGGTCTCACAAAATTACAGAGACTACCTCCGTCCTCAAACTTGAGATCCTATTTGCCTCCATCCCATTGCTTGCACTGGGATAGCAGGTGTGCACCACCACACATGGCTCACTTTTTTTAATTTTTAAAACTACCTTATTGTTGTTGTTAGGTGCGGTGGAGGCACATCCATTCATTGGCTGATTGTTCGGGGATTGTTTTGGGGACTGGACTGCCATATCCTTCTCCTATTTTTTGCAGTGCTGGGGATCAAACCTAGGTCCTCAGAAATTGAGGAGCAGCACTCTGCTTACTGAGCTAAACCCCAGCACGTTATGCAGAGAGGTTGTTGTTAGGTGCTGTTGAGTGAAGTCTGACTCATAGCAACCCTCATAGGGTTTTCCACGGCTGACTGCTTTGGGATTGCTTCAGGAGTGGATTGCCATGCCTTTCTCTCATTTTTGTGGGATTGAACCTGCGTTCTCAGAGAGTGCAAAGCAACACTATACCAACTAAGCTAAACCCCAGCCCCTTAAAAAAAATTGTCTATGTTCTCTAAATTGTAACTTTTAATTTTTATAAAATTCCTCTCAGCATTTGTTTACACACATATATTTACTTTGATTTACTAAACTGCTTTCTTATCATTACACGTTTTTAAAATTTAATTATAAAAAATGTTCCAACAAGCCAGGTGCAATGGCTCACACCTATAATCTCAGTGATTCGGAAGGTGGAGGCAGGAGAATTGCAGGTTCAAATCCAGAAAAAGCCTGAGTAACTTAGCAAGTCTCTGTCTAAAGACAAAAAATAAAAAATGGGCTAGGGTAAAGCTCAGTAGTAGAACACTTACAAAATATGTGCAAGGCCCCCAGTTCCACCAAATACCACAATAATACCAAAAATAATAGAAGTAATAACAATAATAAAATAATAATAATAATGTCCCAACAAAAATGAAACAAGATTTTAAGGCCTACTCTACTTGCCACCACATGTGTCTGTCACTTTGCCGTACTGTAGGGGCTTGTGTGATGCTGATGCTGAAAGCTATGCCACTGATATTATACATACAAGCAGAGTTACCCATGGTAGACAGGCTTCAGTTGAACTTCCAGACTAAGACAAACTAGGGAGGAGGGCATGGCTAACCTACTTCTGAAACAATTAGCTATTGAAAACTACGAATAGCAGAGAAACACTGTCAGGTATAGTACCAGAAAATGAGACTCCCAGGTTGGAAGGCACTCAAAAGATGACTGGGGAAGAGTTGCTTCCTCAAAGTACAATCTACCTTAATGATAGGAATAGAATAATGCCCCAGGGACCTCCACTATCTGATGTGGAATGACTCAAAATGAGAAGGTACAACTATAAACATCCATTAATAATTAGAATGTGGGATGTACGTAGTATGAATCTAGGAAAATTAGAAATTGTCAAAAGGGAAATGGAGTGCATAAATATCAACATTCTAGGCATCAGTGAGTTAAAATGGACTGGAAAGGGCCATTTTGAATCATATATGGTCTACTATGCTGGGAAAGGGGGCTGGGATTTAGCTGGGGGCTGGGATTTAGCTCAGTTGGCAGAGCGCTGCGCTGCAGTCTCTGAGGTCCTGAGTTCAATTCCCAGCACCGCAAAAATGGGAGAAGGACTTGGCAATCCACTCCCAAGGCAATTCTGAAACAGTCAGCCATTGAAAACCCTATGAGGGTCGCTATGAGTCGGATACTGACTCGACGGCACCTAACAACAACAACATGCTGGGAAAAACAGATTAAAGAGAAATGGAGTTGCGTTCATCACCAAAAAAGATTTTTCAAGATCTGTCCTGAAGAACAATAGTGTCAGTGACAGAATAATGTCCATATACCTACAAGGAAGGTCAGTTAATATGACTATTACTCAAACTTGTACACCTACCACTAAGGCTACAAATGAAGATAGGGAAGATTTTTACCATCTCCTGCAATCTGAAATAGATCTAACATATAATCAGGATGTACTGATACTTACTGGTGACTGGAATGCAACAGCTGAAAACGAAGGCTTGGTAATTGGAAAATATGGACTTGGTGACAAAAATGATGCTGGAGATGGTATGATAGAATTTTGTCAGACCAATGACCTTTTCACTGTAAATACATTTTTTCACCACATAAAGTGCAACTATACACATGGAAGTCACCAGATGGAACATACAGGAACCAAATTGACATTTGTGGTAAGAGGTGATGGAAAACCTCAATATTAAAAGTCAGAACAAGAGCAGGTTCTGATTGTGGATCAGACCATGAACTGCTCATGTGCAGGTTTTAATTGAAACTGAAGGAAATTAGAACAAGTGTATGAGACCCAAGGTATCACCTTGAGTATATCCCACCTGAGTTCAGAGACCACCTCAGGAATAGGTTTGATATGTTAGATACTACTGATCAAAGACCAGACAAGCTGTGGCATGATATCAAGGACATCATTCATGAGAAAGCAAAAGGTTATTAGAAAGACAGAAAAAAAAAGACAAGACCAAATTACATGTCAAAAGAGACTCTGAAACTTGCAGCTAAATAAAGTAAAAGGAAGACAAGATGAATTTAAAGAACTAAACAAAAGATTTCAAAGGACAGTTCAAGAAGACAAAATCAAATATTATAATGACATAAGCAAAGAGCTGGAGATAGAAAACCAAAAGGGAAGAACATACTCTGTTTCTCTCAAGCTTAAGGAAATGAAGAAATAATTTAAGTCTTGAGTGACAATAGTGAAGGATTCTATAGGGAAAATATATAAATGATGCAGGAAACATCAAAAGAAGATGGAAAGAATACACAGAGTCATTATACCAAAAATACTTAGTAGATAACCAACCATTTCAAGGGGTTGCATATGATCAGGAACCAACGGTACTGAAGGACAGGGTGGAAACTGCCTTGAAAGAATTGGCAAAACACAAGGCTCCAGGTATTGATGGAATACGAATTGAGATGTTTCAACAGATGCAGCACTGGAGGTGCTAATGTATTTATGCCAAGAGATTTGGCAAACAGTTACCTGATCAACTGACTGGAAGAGATCCACATTTGTGCCTATGCCCAAGAAAGGGGATCTAGCTGGGCACGGTGATGCATGCCTATAATCCCAGCGACTCAGGAGGCAGAGGCAGGAGGATCACAAGTTCAAGACTAGAGGCAGTCTGCATAATTTAGCGAGATCCTTTCTCAAAAAGTAAAAAAATGGGATGGGGTGCAGCTAGTGGTATAGCACTTGCAAAGCATGCAAGTGTAAGGCCCTAGGTTCAACCCCCAGTACTGCAGAAAGAAAGAAAGAAAGAAAGAAAGAAAGAAAGAAAGAAAGAAAGAAAGAAAGAAAGAAAGGAAGGAAGCAGGCAGGCAGGCAGGCAGGGAGGAAGGGAGGGGAAGGAAGGAAGGAAGGAAGGAAGGAAGGAAGCAAGGAAGGAAAAAGAAAGGAAAAGGAAAGGAAAAGGAAAAGGAAAGGAAAGGAAAGGAAAGGAAAGAAGAGGATCCAATCAAAGGCTGAAACTGTCAAACAACATCATTGATATCACATGCAAGTAAAATTTTGCTAAAGATCATTCAAAAGTGATGGCACCAGTATATAGACATGGAACTTACCGGAAAATCAAGCCAGATTTAGAAGAGGGTGTGGAACCAAGAACATCATTGCTGATGTCAGATGGATACTAGTCAAAAGCAAAGAATACCACAAAGATGTCCATCTAGGTTTTATTGACTATGCAAAGGCATTTGACAGTGTGGATCACAACAAATTATGGATAACATTGCAAAGTATGGGAATACCAGAGCACTTAACTTGTACTCATGAGGCCTCTGTACATGGACCAGGGGGCAGTCATTCAAACAGAACAAGGAAACACTGCCTGGTTTAAAGTCAAGAAAGGTGTATGTCAGGGCTGTATGCTTTCACTGTACCTCTTCAATATCAACATTAAGCAAATAATCCAAGAAGCTGGACTTTATGAAGAAGACTGTAGCATCCTGATTGGAGGAAAACTCATTAACAACCTGCATTATGCAGATGACACAACTCTGCTTGCTGAAAGGGAAGAGGATTTGAAACATTTCCTGATGAAGATGAAAGAACATAGGTTTCAGTATGGATTGTACCTCAACATCAGCAAAACAAAAATCCTTATCATGAGGTCAGTACGCAGCTTCATGATAAATGGAGAAAAGACCGAGGTTGTCCAATATTTTGCTTTACTTGGTCCTATAAACAACACTCACAGAAGCAGCAGTCAAAAAATCAAAAGACACACTGCACTTGGAAAAGCTGTTGCAAAAGACCTTAAAGTGCTGAAAAGTAAAGATGTCACATTGAAGCTGAAGGTCTCCCTGACTCATGCCATGGTATTTTCAGTCACATCATTAGTTTGTAAAACTGGGTGTTGAATAAGGGAGATAGGAGAAGAACTGATGTTTTTGAATTAGGGTGCTAGAGACAAATATTGATTATAACAGGGACTACAAAAAGAATTAACAAATCTGTCCTAGAGGAAGTACAACCAGAGGGCTCCTTGGAAGTTAGGATGGTTAGACTGTGTATGGCATATTTTGAACATGTTGTCAGGAGAGACCAATCCCTGTAGAAGAACATCCTGTTTGGAACAGTGGCAAGTCAATGAAAACAAGGAAGACCACACACACACACACTAGGTGCACTGACACAGTGTTTGCAACAATGGGCTTAAACATAAAAAAGATTGTGTACCTGGCACAATCACAGAATGTTTCGTTCTGTTGTACATAGGGTTGCTATGAGTCAATCCCAACTCAACAGCACCTAAAAACAACTTTATTTGCAGTACCCCATGATTTTTTTTTTTTTTGAGTCAAGGTATGGTCTTAAGTGATCCTCTTGGCTCAGCCTCCCGAGTGCTGAGACTATAGGTGCATACCACTGTTACCAGCTTAAGCTTTGTGATATGGAGGACAAAATATTAGAACAACTAAAATGAACAAATGCAAACAGGAAAGGATAACCCAAATATCCCAAAATAGAAAAGATAATAAATTCATAAAATTGTGGTTAATTCAGAATAGTATGTATAATGCTCTTCTTTTAATGTATCTAGGTACCTATGAATAATATGAAATTATATACTTTACAAAATTAGCAATAGTTATCTCTTGGCAAACAAGATTATTTGTGGTCTTGGCATTGTTTCTTGCTTCATTTGTATTTTTTGGTTTGGTTTTGGTTTTTGCCTGTAACAAGTCCACCTGTCTATGTAACAACATAATTAATTACTTACAACTCTTTGTTGGATATTTATGTTGGATTTTCCTCCCTTGGCTAAACAAGTATAGTCATTTATTTGAGTTACCCAACTTTTCACCATTACAAAAATTCAACAGAAACTGGTTAAACCTAAATTTATAAAAAAGCAAAGCGGAGGAAAAAATTCTGAAAAATGAACAAAATTTCTTAAATGAAAGAACTATAAAATCACCTTAGGTGTTCCAAAATCATTAATATTTGAAAACCAATGGCCAGGGAATATTAATTTGAAACAAAATCATACTTGAGCTTTCAATCAAAACAACTTTATAATCTCACAAACTCCCATTATTTGTAGTTCCTACATTTTCCCACATTTGTACATCATGCTTAACAGGACTAGGTCCTTCTTCTATATGGCCACCAATTTAAATATTTATTTCATGTCTTAAATCATGTGCTGTCTTCTTTGTGATGCCACTACTGATTCCTCCAGACATTTATAGGTAGCCATTTCTATTTGCCCCCACATATCTGTCACCTTGTTGTACCTTGTTGCATGTTGTTGTGATGCTGAAAGCTATGCCACCAGTATTTCAGATGCCAGCAGGGCCATCCATGGTGGAAAGGTGTCAGCTGAGCATCTAAATATAAATCAGACTAAGGAGAAGGACCCAGCAGCCCACTCCTGAAATAATTAGACACTAAAAGCCCTTTTAATAGCAGAGAACCACTGTCAAACATTGTAAAAAAGGAATGAACCCCCCAGGTTGGAAGGCATCTAGAAGATGACTGGGAAGAGTTGCCTCCTCAAAGAAGAGCCAATGTAATGATGGGAATGGAGTAAAGTCCTTTGGACCTCCTTCTGTTGATATGGCACCACTCAAAATGAGAAGAAACATAGTGGCTGCAAGAATTGGCTCAAACATAAAAAAAAAATCACGTGCATGGCATACTGTTGGGTAGTGTTTTGTTCTGTTGTACATAGGGTCACTATGAGTCAGACCCAATTTAATGGTGCCTGACAACAAATTTCTATATGCACTCATTTTATAAATATTCTCATTATACAATTTACCATATGTACATATCTTATCTCCTTCATTAGACTTACAAACTCCTAGAAAGCACAATCCATGTCTTACTATTTTTATATTCACTGAGCAACCTCCAACACAATGAAAATTAATAAAACTGCCAAAATACTACCTGAATTAAAACCTGGCATGGTCAATTCAGTCCAATAAATACCTGTAAGTACTTGTAGGGAATTATCTGGACTCCCCAGGGGTGGACTGGGAGGGTGCGCGGGTTGAGGCTTGCTTGGTCCAGGCCAAGATCTGAGTCCTCCCCAGATCCTGCCCTGTTCCTTCCTCTCCCACCTCTGGTCACCTTTAAGCCAGGAATCTAGACTGGGACCTACTTGATTCACTAAGAGCCAATATCCCCCACGTGTCATTTGCCGCACTGTGGGGACTTGTGTGTTGTGATGAGGCTGAAACCTATGCCACTGGTATCTCAGATACCAGCAGGGTTACCCATGGTGGACAGGTTTCAGCTGAGCTTCCAGACGAAGACAGACTAGAGATGAGGCACTAGCAAGCCACTCCCAAAGCAACTAGCCATTAAAAAGGCTATGGATAGCAAAGAAACACTATCAGATATAGTGCCAGAAAATGAGCCCCCCAGGTTGGAAGGCACTCAAAAGACTACTGGGGAAGAGTTGCCTCCTCAAAGTAGAGTCTACCATGATGACGGAAATGGAGTAAAGTCCCAGGGACTTCCACTTGCTGATGTGGCATGACTCAAAATGAGGAGAAACAACTGCAAACATCCATTAACAATTAGAACACGGAATGTACGGAGTATGAATCTAGGAAAATTAGAAATCATTAAAAGAGAAATGGAGCACATAAACATTGACATTCTAGGCGTCAGTGAGCTAAAATGGATTGGCATGGGCCATTTTGAGTCAGACAATCATATGGTCTACTATGCTGGGAATGATAAACTAAAGAGAAATGTGGTTGCATTCATCATCAAAAAAGACATTTTGAGATCTGTCATGAAATACAGTGTTGTCAGTGATAGAATAATATCCACACGTCTACAAGGAAAGCCAGGTAATATGACTACTATTCAAATTTATGCACCCACCACTAAGGCCACAAATGAACAAAGGGAAGATTTCTACCAGCTTCTGCAAACTGAAATAGATCAAACATGCAATTAGGACGTACTGATAATCACTGGTGACTGGAATGCAAAGGTTGGAAGCAATGAAGAAGGCTCAGTAGATGGAAAATATGGTCTTGGTGACAGAAATGAAGCTGGAGATGGCATGATAGAATTTTGTCAGACCAATGACCTTCTCATTGCAAATACATTTTTTCAATAACATAAACGGACACTATACACAGGGACTTCACCAGAGGGAACACACAGGAATCAAATTGACTACATATGTGGAAAGGGAGGATGGAAAAGCTCTATATCAAATGTCAAAATAAAACCAGTGCTGACTATGGATCAGACCATCAACTTCTCACAAGCAAGTTCAAACTGAAGCTGAAGAAAATTAGAACAAGTATACCAGAACCACGGTATGACCTCGAGTATACCCCACCTGAGTTCAGAAACCACCTCAAGAAGAGGTTTAATGCATTACCACAAATGATAAGAGACCAGAGGAGTTGTGGCATGACATAAAAGATATCATTCAAGAAGGAGGAAAGAAGTGATTAAAAAGACAAGAAAAAGAAAAGAACAAATTACATGTCAAAAGAGATGCTGCAACTTGCCCTTGAATGATGAGCAGCCAAAGTAAAAGGAAGACATGGTGAAGTTAAGGATCTAAACAGAAGATTTCAGAAGGCAGCTCGAGAAGACAAAACCAAATATTATAATGACATGTGCAAAGAGCTGGAGGCAGAAAACCAAAAGGGAAAAACACACTCTGTGTTTCTCAAGCTTAAGGAAGTGAAGAAAAAATTTAATCCTCGAGTGGCAATAGTGAAAGACTCTATAGGGAAAACATTAAACAAAGCAGGAAACATCAAAAGAATATGGAAGGAATATACAGAGTGATTATACAAAAGAGAAATTGTAGATGACCAACCATATCAAGAGGTTGCATATGAAGAGGAACCAATGGTATTGAAAGATGAAGTGGAAAATGCCTTGAAAGAGCTGGTGAAACAGAAGGCTCCAGGAGTTGATGAAATACCAACAGAGATGTTTCAACAAACAGATGCAGCCCTGGAGGTGCTAACATGTTTATGCCAAAAGATTTGGAAAACAGCTACTTGGCCAACTGACTGGAAGAGATCCATATTCGTGCCTATTCCCAAAAAAGGGTATCCAACTGAATTTGCAAACTATTGGACAATATCATTAATATCGCACACAAGCAAAATTCTACTAAAGATCATTCAAAAGTGACTGCAGCAGCATATAAACAGGGAATTACTGGAAAATCAAGCAGGATTCAGAAGAGGGTGGGGACATCATTCCTGATTAGCCAAAAGCAGAGAGTATCAGAAAGATGTCTATCTGTGTTTTATTGACTGTGCAAAGGCATTTGACTGTATGGATCTTAATAAATTATGGATAACATTTCAGAAAATGGGAATACCAGAGCACCTAATTGTACTCCTGAGGTATCTATATGTGAACCAGGAGGCAGTTGTTTGAATAGAACAAGGAAACAGCCTGGTTTCAAGTTGAGAAAGGTGTGTGTCAGAGCTGTATACTTTCACCATACCTCTTCAATTTATATGCTGAGCAAATAATCTGAGAAGCTGGACTTTCTGAGGAAGAACACAGCATCAGGATTGGAGGAAGACCCATTAACAACATGTGTTATGCAGATGACATAACTCTGCTTGCTGAAAGTAAAGAAAATTTAAAACATTTACTGATGAAGATCAAAGATCACAGCCTTCAATATGGGTTGTGACTAAACATCAACAAAACAAAAATCTTTACAACTGGGCCAGTATTCAACTTCACAATAAATGGAGAAAAGATTGAGGTTGTCCAAGATTTTGTTTTGCTTGGCCCTATTTCAATACCTGTGGAAGCAGCAGTCAAGAAATCAAAAGACACATTGCTCTAGGAAAAGCTGTGGCAAAAGATCTCTTTTGAGTAATGCAGAGTAAAGATGTCACATTGAAGATGAAGGTGCATCTGACTCATGCCATGGTATTTTCAGTCGCATCATATGGTTGTGAAAGCTGGACATTGAACAAGGGAGACAGGAGAAGAATTGATGCTTTTGAATTATGGTGCTGGAGACATCTATTTAATATACCATGGACTGCCAAAGGAACCAACAGATCTGTCCTAGAAGAAGTACAACCAGAGTGCTCCTTGGAAGCAAGAATGGCTAGACTGCGTCTTACATATTTTGGACATGTAGTCAGGAGAGTGCCTGGAGAAAGACATCATGTTTGGAAGAGTAGCAGGTCAACGAAAAAAAGGAAAGCCCTCCACCAGATGGATTGACACAGTATCTGCAACAATGGGCTTAAATATAAATAAGATCATTTGCCTGGCACAGAATCGAGAAGTGTTTCGATCTACTGAACATAGGGTCACTATGAGTTGGACTCGACTCGATGGCATCTAACAACAACAACAACAAGAGCCAATATGACTACCCAAGTCCCAGTTCATCCTTCACTTACTCTACTCCTACCCCTCTCATTGAGTGATCCAAGATGGCCCCGAAACAGCCCAGCTCTGCTGTGGCCTCCTTCTATCTGATTGGCCACCTGGAGCCACCCGATTGGTTAAGAAAGGAAGTTTGGGGATTGGCCTGGCCTGTGCCTAACCCCCCTATCAAAATTTTTCTTTTTCAAATCCCTTGTTACATAACTGCCACACCTGGCACAAGCTGCTCTCTGATTGGTTATTTCTGGGTCCATTCCCCCTTCATAGAAGCTATACAAACCACCACTGAAACTACTAGCTCCCCTTTCGTCCCTTTTGTTCTTGATCCTCCTCTGTTCCCCTGCTCTCTGAGCCCTTTCAAACCTGACCCCCACACCCTACTCCTGAGACCTGCAACCTCCAATACCACCAAGTGAAGACATGTGAGGACTACAAGAAAGACTCCGTGTCAAGCCCAGGGCCTCCAAAGTGGTGAAGGCTCCAAGCAAGACACGAAGAGCTCTCTGCTTTTCTTCCCCTGCCTTGGGAAAGAGGAGTAGAGAAGGCAAACTGCGAGAGGCAACAGGAGACACACCATGGGACACTTTCATGGAGCACTGTTGTGCTTTTGTTCACCTTGGCAGGTGCAGCTTAATTAGTTCTATTCCTGTTTGCAAGAAGGCTCCCAAAGTCCTTCTTTCGTGCCACTGGCTCTTGCCTATTTCCAAGGGTCTCTGAGTACCCACCCATGTTGAGGCAAGCTCTGTTACCCCGCCAGGCCAGAGTGAACCCCAACAAGTGCTCACTCAGGTTTGAGCCATTGATAGGAGGAATAAAATGGACAAAAGCATGAGTCTTCATCATAAGAAGCTTAAATGTTAATGGGGAAGGTTTAGGCTAGAAAACAAGGAAGTATATAACAATCCTAAAATAGATGAATGAATGTGGTGTTATAACTGAACAGTAAAGAGAGAAGTTAATTCTAACTGGGAAGGAAGGATCACAAGAGGTTTCCTGGAAGAGGTAAATAAGCCTTAAAAAGATGATTAGGATTTTAGTAGCCAGAAATAATGAGAAAATAAGACTGATTAAAATAGAGTCTGGTATTCAAACACAGTCTATGAGAAGAGACAATAAAATAGAATCCATTCTAGGATATCATTAAATGAGAAGTTTAGAAATTTGGAGAAATCCATTTACAACAATTTAAACCAGCAAAATGAGATTTCTTCTTTGTGCTCCAAACTATGTTGTTGTTAGGTGCTGTCAAGTCAGGTCCCACTCATAGCAACCCTATGTACAATGGAATAAAACACTCCCTGACACTATGCCATGCCCAGCACTATGTCAATGCTTCTCTGCTATTCATAGGTTTTCTATGGCTAATTTTTGAGGATTTGTGGTGTTGGGGATCCAACCCAAGGCGTCAGAGCATGCAGAGCAAGCCCTCTACCAACTGAGCTAAAGCCCCGCCCCCCAAGCTACATTGTGAAAAACTAATTTACTTTACTGCCAAATAACATTTAGAGCTCCCAAAATAACAATACTACATGTGTTTGTTTTCTCATATATGATTTTCATTAGAGTAGTTTTAACCAATAAAAAATATAAATAAATCCCCCCAATTTCACTTCCTTCACTCAACTTTTAAAAATCATGAATTTTGGAAGGCACACAGTTGAACAAGATAGTATTATTAGTCTCCCATGGGCTTGGCTGTAGATGACACCTCTGACTGAAGCACCTAAGAGGTTATAACTATGGTCTTTTGCTATCTCCCCTGTTATGTAGTAAAAGATGCCTTTTGCTTAATAGTAATTAGCTGCAAGGTTAGTTATTCCTGAGAAAAGGAACTAAAAAGTCATAAAGCCTACTCATCAGTAACTTAACTGAAGACCTCTGATGGTCTTCAGATAACTTCAAAATGTGGGCCAAGACTTTGCTAATCTTGTTCTTTAATGAAAGGTGAAATAATGTTTAACTTGCAGGGAAATATGTGTTTTTCATAGAATTATAGGGACTGGTCTAGGAGATGGAAGTTGATTGCAATCTCAAGGATATTCTGGAAAAGGAAAAAGAAAACACAGGCTCTCACTCTGCCCACTGCTCACCTGCTCCTTTTTTCCCCCTATAAAAGCTCTCTGCTCCCCTGAGTTCCCTAAGATGGATTTTGATGGCGATAACCTCTTTGGTTTGCTAGCTTTCCAAATAAATCTTTTTCCCTTGCCCCAACAACTTTTCCTTAAGGTACTAGTTTTTTTTAAGTGTCTAGTAAACAAACTTGGTCCAGAAATATAGATCAGAGTTAGAATTTTAGGAGGAGGGAATCAAAGATATTTCAAAATAGGTATAATGATTTTCAACACATCCAAAGTGTCTCATATACAACCAATCTCAAATCTGTTTTTATCTCCACACACATACATACACACACATACAAAACCTGAACATGTCCTGTCCAAGATCCAGAAGAAAATAATAAATGAAAATAAAAAATACTTACTGTAACACAACCTTTAGAAGCTCCTTTTATTTTACCAATATACACAGAAGTAAATATAAAATCCAGTTGTTGATTCACCTCACTGTTAGGTATAACACAGGATATATTTTCCAAGACAGGATTATAAGGACATACTTCAGATGATGCCTACCATAGAATAAATTATAAAACACAAATAGCCATATTATATAAAAGCTGAAAATGATTTACAAGGACAAAATTATTCCTTAAATTACCATTAACAGATTTGTGAAGAATTTTACCCTGTTCTCAATGTTAAGAAAGTGTTATCTAGATTTTTTCCTTCTGAAAATATATATGATTTACCTTGAGAAAATTAAATAGTCAAATCCAAAACTAATTCCAGAGGACTGAACTCCAGAAATATGTCTTCCTCTGCGTCAAGGCGATGGGTTTTCATTAAATATTCCTTTCTTGGCCTTATTCATTTTTAACTCAAGAGAAATAAACTTAGATTTACATAGTGATTTAGTTTAAAATGAATTTTAAAATATATTATGTTTTTAATCTCAACAACCACACCAAAGGTAGTTCCCCCAGCCAATTTAAAAGTAACTTGTTTGTGGTCATGCAATCAGGTAAAAAAAAAAACTAAGACCTAAACTCAGGTTTTTGTCTCCTGGTCAAGTATTAAACTGCACAAAATTGCTTCCACTAACCAAGCTCCTGCTATTGCACTTTTAATTAGCAACTAAGAAGATGTAAGTGCTAAAGAACTACCTATTACATCAAATCTATATGTTTTGTAACAGAGTCTAGAAGACAGCCCACCTGAAATGGCCCATAGTTGCCCCAAAACTCAAAAATCATACCACATCTTAAATAACTACATAACTCTGCTTTTGGATAATATACTGCCAGGCAATATCAGTAGCAGGTATGTCTCACAATCTCTCCTGAATTCTACACTGCTTTCAGATGACTTTTTCAACTCCATATTCACCTAGCCTGTGTAAAATTATCTTTCTTTAATATCATAAATGAGCTAATAAATTACCACCAAAGCAATTATTATATAGGCATTGTCACTCTTCTTCTCCCAAACATGATTAATCCTCATATATACTATATATTCTCAAATCTAATCTACAAAGCTTTAACAGTTTTAGAGGGCTAAAAAAATCAGATACAGATTAGAATTGTGTGCAGACTGGATTCCAGTAATACTCATCATTAACCCAGCTCACAATGTTATTAACCTACTTAATAGCATTTGTCATTCAAATCCAGACCCAAAATAAAAATAAAAATAGAAAATGGGCCAGTGGTACAGCCCAGTGATAGAGAACTTGGCCCTAGCTTCAAACCCCAAGTATCATTAAAAGAAAAAAAAAACACCAAGAAGTTTACCATAATTCCACACTGGTGATCACTAATAATCATTTTGTAAAAATAGGGTAATCAAAGACTAATAATATAAAAGAGAACTGAAAATAAATGACTTGAATCTTATGTTAGACCTATTGTCTTTAAAGGACTGTGAGAAAACATAAAGTGACACATTTCCATTTCTTTTTCTGTAACAAGGAAGAAACAAAAGGCTTATCAATTTTTTAATAGGTTACTGGCACTGCTACTGCTTTCATAAGTTATTTCATTTAATATTGACAATAATCTTGTGAGGTAGGTGCTACTAACTTTATTTAACATATGAGGAAATTCAGGCTTAAAGAAGTTAAGTGACTTGCCCAAATGGCACAGTTGAGATTTGAATATACATCTGGATATCTCCAGAAGCCATGTTTTCTCCTCTATTTCATATTGCCTTACTGGTATTTGAGGGAAAGGAATAATTCCAAGTAGCTATCATACTCTAGCCTGCAGCCGTTACCACTCCAGCGTCCAATCCCATCAGGTTTCAGAAGCTAAGCAGAGTGAGGCCTGGTTAGTAATTGGATGAGAAATTGCATGGAAATACCAAGTGCTGTAGGCTTGGGAGGAGGACCCGGCAACTCGCTCCCAAAAACCAATCAGCCATTGAAAACCCTATGAATAGCAGAGAGGCACTGACAATAGTGTTTCACCTGTTGTATGAGTCAGATACTGACTTGACCGCACCTAACAACAACATTATAATCCAAGACCAGATGAATACTGGAAACTATTTAATTCTAGAAAATATTTTGATAAAATGATTATCTGTTCAAGGAAAACCACAAAAAAAAGGAAAATATATTCGAGTCACACAATATTTAGATTGAAAAAATGGCACAGTCTTTTCACTGCAAAATAAAGATAAATATTTCACTCTAACTAATGTGAAAGCAAAAATAAATTACCTGTACAGATTCACATGTAGCCAGTGGTAGTTCTGACAATGGTGATTTAAAAGTGCTCTCACGTTCATTAGCAATCTCATAGCCCTGATTAGGTTGTAATTTAAGAATTCCTGAACTTTCATGTTCAGTGGGTCCTTCTTCATCACTGGAAACAATAACTAAAAAGGAAAATACTTTAAATGTGTCACAGTAATCACCTATTTTAAAAGTTTCTAATTAATACAATGCCTGCAGCCATAGCCCTGTGGCATCCGATCCCGTCAGATCTCGGAAGCTAAGCAGGGTCGGGCCTGGTTAGTACCCGGATGGGAGACCACCTGGGAACACCAGAAGCTGTAGGCTTGGGAGAAGGACCTGGCAACCCCCTCCCAAAAATCAATCTGCCATTGAAAACCCTATGCACAGCAGAGAAGCACTGACAATAGTGTTTCCCCTATTGTACAGAGGGTCGCTGTGAGTCGGATACCGACTCGACAGCACCTAACAACAACAACAATTAATACAATATATTTTTAATAATCTCATTAAATTTGCCAGGTTTGGTGGTACATTCCTATAATTCAAGTGACTCAGGAAGCAGAGGCAGGAGGATCACAGGTTCCAGGCCAGAGGCAGCCTGTATAACTCAGTGAGACCCTGTTTCAAGATAAAAAGTAAGAAATGGGCTGGGAGGTGCAGCCCAATGGTAGAGTACTTGCAAAGTATGTGTGAGGCCCTAGGTTCAACCCTTAAGTACCAAAAATAATAATAATAATAACAATAATAATAATCTCAATAAATTTAATCATCTAAATTTATTTAATTTAGATATTAGACTAGCATTCATTATTACACTAGTTATATACAATGTTTCCATTTCAGTCTTTATCTGCAACCTTACTTTCCAAAGAATAAAGGCCTTTAAAATTTTATGATGATGCCATAAGTAAACCTGCTATAGTTTGGGTGTTGAGTGTTCCTCAAAGGTCCGTGTATTAAAAGCTTTGTACCCAGGCTGACACTACTGGGAGGTGGTCGAACCTTTGAGAGGTGAGGCCTAGTGGGAAGTCCTTAGGTCACTGGGACATATACCTGAAGGGAATATTGGGAGCTCTTATTGTTCAGACATTCCCTTTACTCCCTGGACAATGACTTTAGTGGTTTAGCTCTGCCTTGTATTCCCTGATACTGCCATCTGACACACTCAACAGAAGCCCAAAGCAATGGGTCCACCCAATTTTAGACTGGCACCTATAAAACTCTAAACCAAAATAAATCTTTTCTTTTTATAAGTTAATTATCTCAGGTACATTGTTACAGTGATTGAAAGCTCACTGTTGTTGGGTGCGCTCAAGTCACACCTGACTCATAACAACACTATGTACAACAAAATGAAACACTACCCAATACTATGCCATACCTGGCACTATATGTCTGCTTCTCTGCTATTCATAGGGTTTTCCATGGCTGATTGTTTTGGGAGTAGGCTGCCAGGTCCATCTCCCAAGCCCACAGCACTTGGTATCCCAGGCGGTCTCCCATCCAAGTCCTAACCAGGCCCCACACTGCTTAGTTTCTGAGATCTGAGGGGATCTGATGGGATGTAGACAACTGAAAGCTAACTAACATAAAACCTTATGAACAACTTCTAGTTCTAACAAGGTATTGCGCTATCACTATAAATTTCACTTTAACAACTGTCACTTTAGTTTTTTCTGGAAGAGGGAAGTGGATGGCTAGGGGAAGATATGTGAGACGATCCACTATATATCCTTTAGATATCAAAATTAATGATAATAGTTACATAACACTTGAACTCAGCATCATCAACCAAATAACACTAATAGTGGTCCTTAGAGAATCTTTTTTAAAATTATTGGGATGGATAAGTGAACTAATTTTTTAAAAAAGTTAATTCTGCGTCCAAGTTTGTTTACCTACATCAGTATTACAAGATTCATGAACTCCAGGACATTTCTCCTAAAGTTAATACATTTCACAGTGATGTCAATAATAACTCGCTGCATTAACAAAATTTATTTGAGAAAATAAAAATGGAATAAGGCATTTCTATGCTTTTCTATTAAGTGTCTTTATAAGTCCTCTTTACTTACTTGGTTCAGCTGAGATCAATGACTGGTTTTCTTCACTGTGTCCACTTAGAGAGGGTTTTTCTACTGTGTTGAACTCATCCTCACGTTTCTCAACCAGGGAAGAAATTTCCACTGTTTCGCTAGAAACTGAGCTCCCCAAATTTGTAGTGGTTGAAAAGGCAGAGGCACTTTTGCAGGCAACACTCAAACCCAATTTCTCAGTACCAAGTGAGGAAAGTGTACTAAAATCACTTTTTATAGGTTCAGGTGTAATTTCTTCAGGCATTGTTGACTTCTGATGACAGTTTCCACTTAACTGTTCAAACTCAGAGGAGACTGCTGAGTCATTTTCTTGTTTTTTCTGAATATAAATAAATGTATAGAAAATAAGCAATTTGGCTTCCTTAAAGCATATTTCTGAGGCTTAAACTCATGAGGAATAATACAAAAATAAAAATATTATATATCTACAATTACATGGATATAAAACCACACAATTACACACTTGGCAGTATCTTCCAAGTATAAAAATGTAGGGTTTGGTCTGATCAATCAGATACCTAAACGATTTTTTTAAGGGTACAATGGGGGAAAGCCCATCTTTACAAGTTGTTCATAAGGTTTCTCATGATTTGTGTCAACTTTAGGGGTTTTTTTTCTTAAATTATTTGCAAGAATAAGAAGGCTATGTAATCAACTACTTTGGTAACAAAAGCAAAAAATTTTAAATTTAACCAGAAACAACATTAAAAATTGTGAAAACTAGCCAAGTGTGGTGGCACACACTTGTGATCCCGGCAACTTGGGAGACAGTGGCAAGAGGATCACAGGTTCAAGTCCAGAGGCAATCTGAATAACTTAGTGAGACCTTATCTCAATTGAAAAAATAAAAAAGGGGCTAGGGTGTAACTCAGTGGCAGAGCATTTGCAAGGTATGCATGAGACCATGGGTTCAGCCCATTCAGCTCCTAGGACCACAAAGAAAAATTGTGAAAATCATTTCCTTTAACTTCTTCATTACTGTGTAAGTCTCAATCATGAATATATTTATAAGCCCTAAAAAGGCACTACAAGGTCCTGAAATGACTGTGATTCAAATGAATCCAAAAGTTGTCTCCTAGTTCCTAGCAGAGTGTAACTGGTACCACTTCCTTCTTGCAGGCATAAAATCTAAACCAGTATCCATTTTCCTTATTTGAGTAAAATAGGAGTAGTTATGAACAGGGCACTGTAGAAAGAAAACCAAACAGTTGACTGAGGATATAGCTCAGTGGCAGAGTGCTTGCCTAGGGCTATGTGTTCAATCCCCAGCACCACCATAATAACAACAACAACAACAACAACAACAACAACAACAACATATAAAAACCTACTTTTCTAAGCCAGATGCAGTGGCACATGCCTGTAATCCCAGCAACTCAGGAGGCAGAGGCAGGAGGATTGTAAATTCAAGGCAAGAGGCAGCCTGCTTAAATTTGCAGGACCCTGACTCATTTTTTAAAAATGGTTTTAGGGATGCAGCTCAGTAGCAGAGTACTTGCAAAGTATATTTGAGGCCCTGGATTCAACCCTCAAGTATTGGGGAAAAAAATGGACAATAGAATAGTCAACTGCATAAATTTCAGAAAGCATACCTCTCAGGACATTTCTATAAATACATCTCAGTCCAGGGATAGCCAATGGATGCTTTCAATTGAACAAGTTGTTTTGATCACCAGATCAATCTCAATTATAAAGACAATTTTAAGCAATAGAATAATTACACAATTAGAGGTATTCTGCTTTGGAGCTATGTAGTATTTGGACCTTCCAAGTATAGTTTCTCCCCTGGGAACCATGAGATCAACTAGCAGGCCTGGATATTCTGTTAGATATTAAAACACAATTGGCCAGTATGATGGTAAAACCTGATTGTCAGTTTGGTTTGATTGAGAAGCACCTAGGAGAGTAATAAAGCACACCTTTGGGTATGTGTGAGCACATTCTCAAACAGGGTTAACTAGGGGGGAAACTCACTCTGAATGTGAATGGCACCATCCTATAGGTTGGTGGCCCAGGTAACATAAAGGGTGAAAAAGGAGAAATTCCACTAGGACAGGTCTCCTCCTCTCTTCTCCCTTCCTCTCCTCTCCTCTCCTCTCTTTTCTCTCTTTCTTTCTCCCTCTCTCCCTCTCTCTCTCTCTCTCTCTCTCTCTCTCTCTCTCTCTCTCTCTCTCTGTCTCTCCTTCCTGGCCACCATGAGGTAAGCTGCTCTGTTCTGCCACACCTTAACTGCCACGATGGACTGAAACTTCTGAAACCATGAGCCAAAATAAGTCTTTCCTACTTTAAAGAAAATAAGATGTCTCCTTATAGTTTTACTGTTTTATGGAAAACTATATAATAAATCTTTGAAAATATGTAATATATGCACTAAAGATGGTAATTACTTGCAATAAATTCTCTAAATCCTAGATAAACATAATGCTTAAAGAATTTGGTAAGGAAATTGCTACTGATAAAAGAAATTGAATAGTTATTTCACGAAGCAAGTAAAAAAAGCAAGTGACTACACAGTATGATTAGTATTTAGTTAAAAGTGCCCAACTCAGAGTGACACTCATAGGGTTTTTAATGGCTGATTGCTTCAGGAGTCAATTGCAACATCCTTCTCCCATTTTGCGGGATCAAATCTGGGTCCTCAGTGAGTACAGAGCAGCACTCTACCAACTGAGCTAAACCTCAGACTCCTACATTACTTAGAAAAGTTATATATAAAAAAATTTTTTTTTTAAGTAAAACTTGGCCAGGCACAGTGGTACACATTTGTAACCACAGTGACTCAGGAGGCAGAGGAAGGAGGATCACAAGTTTGAGGCCACAGGCAGCTTGCTTAACTTAGCAAGACCTTTACTCAAAATAAAAAGATAAAAAATGAGCTAACAGTGCAACCTAGTGATAGAGCACTTGAGAAGAATGTGCAAGGCCCTAGGTTCAACCTACCGAGTACCACAAAAATAAATAAAGGAATAAAAATTAAAAAGTAAAGCTTGTAAATAGCTTTAAAAAATAAAGAAAACTGATAAAAGCAGAAAGCTTAAAGAACATTATTTAACTACTGTCAATTCATCTTTATTACAGCACAAAATTATTTCCTTTGATATTTAAATATCTCTACTTACTGTATGTTCTGTTGAATTATCCAAAGAAGCAGAAATATGAGAATCAGGTAAATTACTCCTAACCCTTTTCTTTGTCTTCCTGGAAATCAGAGTGGGTTCCATTTTTGAATCAGAATATGTAACATCTTTGTTTATGTTCCCTTCTTCAAGACAATCACAACCTCTGCTTCCGCTCTCAAGGTCTTAAAAAATAGAAGAAGCATAAATATGGCCAAAAAGTACAGAAAAATCCCTTTTATAGGAGCTCAAAATAATATCATCAAAGTTGTTATACTACTTCCAAATCTGTTTATACAAAGTAAATGTTCATTATACAATAGATGTAAAGTGAGGAAAATACATGGAGAGGGAATCACCTTTTGGAGACTAACCATAGCAAAGCCATAGCAAAGCCACCAAACCATATTCCGTGTGCTGTTAAGACATTAGATGGTACAGGGCGAGGTGGCACACATCTGTAATCCCAGCGACTCAGGAGGCAGAGGAAGAAGGATCACAAATTGGAGACCAGAGGCAGTCTGAGTAACTTGGCAAGACCCTGCCTCAAAAAGTGGAAAAAAAAAAAAATGGACTTGGGATGCAGCTCAGTGGTCCAGCACTTGCAAAGCATGCAAGTGAGAGGCCCTGGGTTCAACCCCAGTACCAAAAAAAAGAAGAAAAAAAAGACATTTGATGGTAACACCACAGGGGAAAAAAAGATCTTAATAAAATCTGGAAAATTCATATCTCAAAAAGTGTTTGAATAATTCATGGTGATTTGATAAACTAGTTCTATCTTTAAAATGCAATTTACATATGTACATATTTTTAAGAAGGGACTATAATTTGAAAGAATAGAATGTTGATTGCTGCTCTTTAAAAAGGAACCAAAATATCTTTCCTCAGTAAAATGACTATGGCATGTTATCATTCACAAGGTTATCAGTTTGCTTAACAGTTTGCTTCTTCTTTTTGATAATTGATGATTGACATCTTGCCATTCTGAGTCTCCTATAAATCCACTATTCTCCAGAAAAGTACTTCCTTTTTAAGTCAACAAGGCATCATTTTTAAACCTATGCCAATCATCACTAAAAATACTTAATATTTCAGTTATCCAATATATGTACTTTAGAAAATCATCTGAAAAATGTTCTAAGTAACTGAAAGTTACTGAATTATTTTACTTTCTGTATGTATATTATATGAGCACCTACTCAAAGTTTACACATTGCAAATCAGAAAGCAGCTTCCTTTAATTTACTATTTATATTCTGTATTCTGTATAGACAGTATTCTAATACTGTCTGGTCTTACCTTTCCATTCTTCAAAATTCAAAATTCTTCAACATTACACACCTTCTCTTTAAACTATTCTTGTTCTTATTCTAGCTTCAATGACTCTTAATAACATCCATGAGAATACATCTATGTCATTCCTTAAAGGAAGGCAATGGGACAGGATTGAAAGCAAAAACTCCAAGAGTCAACTATCTTTCAGCTTCCAAAGAAAACACTCTATTCCCTTCCTCAAGAAAATAAACTTTTCCCAAATCATCAATACAATATTTAGAAAATCATATTAAGTTCTATTTGTAATATTTTAAGTTGTAAACTTAGTCAAATATATTTCTAAACATAAATACCACATCAAATTACAATTTCTACATATAAATACCACAGTAAAAGACTGATGAAAGAAAAAGGGATTGAGAAAACCTTTGCATTTAAATAATTTACTATTTGCACATCAATCAAGATGAAACAGATTATGTAGAGCCAGACATTGTAAAAATAAGGTCTAGCTATATAACACATAGGCTGGGGTTTAGCTCAGTTGGTAGAGTGCTGCACTGCAGTCTCTGAGGTCCCGAGTTCAATTCCCAGCACTGCAAAAATGGGAGAAGGACCTGGCAATCCACTCCCAAGGCAATCCACTCCCAAGGCAATCCCGAAACAGTCAGCCATTGAAAACCCTATGATCGCTATGAGTCGGATACCGACTCGACAGCACCTAACAACAACAACAACAACAACAATATAACACATATGACTTCACATGGAAATTATTGCCAACATATAAAATTTTAAAAGTGTCAAAAATCCTATAGACAAAAGAAACCATACTGAAATTTAACTTCTGGGATTCGTAAATAAATCAAGAAATATGTACTAAACTATAATAATAGTAGGTTTAGCAATTTTATTGCTAAATTATTTTCCTTTTCTTTCATGTACCCTTTAAATAAAATATTTATAAGTTAAAAATTATTGCAAATTCAGTAACCAAAAACTCAAATTCCCACAGTTTTCTGAAGTTCACAGACCTTTAAGCTGAGTATCATACATTACAAGAGAAATGCCATCATCTCTTCGCTTTTCTTTAGTATGCACAGTCTGCTTTGTAGAAATGTTATCTACTGTTTTATGTGGTTGTGAACCCCTGCAAAACAAAATTGTATTATACTTAGTTCTAGTAAAATCCAAATGAATTTAGAAGCTAACTGGCATATATTTAAAGTAAAAATCCAATAGATTACAAGCACATTCCCACATGGAAGAATATATGATGTGGGCAGTGAAAAAAAATACTGAACTCAGATTTGAGAAATAACTTCTCATCCTTCTTTTACTTGTAAACTCCCCATGTGTCTTTGGGGAAAAAACATTGTATGTGCAAAAGGAGCAAAACTGTAATCTTTTTTTTTTTTTTTCCTTTCATGGCAGTACTGAATGGGCTAAACCCAGGGCCTCATGAATACTTTGCAAGTGCTCTGCCACTGAGCTACACTCTCCAGCCCCTTTTGTATTTTCTAAAAATTGACATGGGGTCTTGCTAAATTACACAGGCTGTCTCTGGCCTCAAACCTGCAATCCTCCTATCTCTACCTCCTAAATCACTGGGATTACAGGCATGTGCTACTGCACCCAGCTAATCAAGCAAGCTTATAGAAGTATTAAGTATGTGAAAGAAAATTTTAGAAATTCCAACAACACAAATACCCTGATAAAACCTACGTATAATAAAGTGATTATAAGCCAAAGCCAACTGGTAAATGCTTTCAAAGATGGTTCACATATCAAAAGGTAAGTACAAAATAAAGTATAAAGTGTAGTAACAAATTTTGCCTGTATAGAAAATAGTTTAAAATTTAAGGTACTGGATAAATATTTTAAAATATAAGGTTAAGTGAAAAACAAGTTTTGTCAGGTGCAGTGGCACACAACTATAATACCAGCAACTCAGGAGGCAGAGGCAAGAGGATCTCAAGATCGAGGCCAGAGGAAGCCTGTGTAATTTAGCAAGACCAGTCTCAAGATATAAAATTTAACATGGGGCTGAAGTGCAGCTCAGTGGTAAAGTACTTGCAAACTATATGTGAGGCCCTGGATTCAACCCCCAAGTACCACACACAAAAAAAAGTTTTGACATAAGCATATCATCACTTCTAAAAAGATTTTCACAATACACAACATACTATCATGTATTATATACAAGAGCATACATATGAACTACAATATAAAAATCTGGGATAGAGGAGTCTGGGAAGATAACAGATTAGAAGCATTCTCCCTGCAACTCTGAACAAAAGATGCCACAGTAACAAAGGAGACACTCAAATACTAGGAGAAAAAAAAAACAAAGGAAAAATCTAAAATACAATAAAGGGGTTAACACAAACAAATTCATGCAGAAAAAGGAGACTTTGGAACAGGAAGAACAAAATAGTGCACTCACACACCAGCTCTTACCCTGGGAGGGGAAAAGGAAGCTTCATGTCTTCCACCAAATTACACTCAATAATAACCCTAAACGTAAATGGTTGTAATGCTCCACTTCAAAGACACACAGATGAGGCTAAGACCCGACTATCTTTTGACTTCAAGAGACACATTCCACAGGAAACGACATGCAGAGACTGAAAATGAATTGTTGTTGTTGTTGTTAGGTGTCTTCGAGTCAGTATCCAACTCATAGTGACCCTCATAGGGTTTTCAATGGCTGACTGTTTCAATAGAAAAAGGAAAAAAGGTTGCTATACTCATGTGGGCTGGGATTTAGCTCAGTTGATAGAGCACCACTCTGCAGTCTCTTCGTCCAGGGTTCAATTCCCAGCACTGCAAAAATGGGAAAAGGACGTGGCAATCCACTCCCAAGGTAATCCCAAAACAATCAGCCACTGAAAACCCTTTGAGGGTCACTATGAGTCTGACACAACTTGTTGGCATCTAACAACAACAACAACATACTCATGTATCTAAGAAAGTAGACTTCAACCCAGAATTAATCAGAAGATACAAGGAATGTCATTCATATTAACAAAGGGAGCAATAAATCAAAAAGACATAACATTTATAGTTATACACCAAGCATTGGCACACCTAATTTTATAAAATGAACACAATTGCCAAAAAGGATAAGTCCAGATACAATAAAAATGGGTGACTTCAATACTTTACTCTCATCAATAGAACATCCAAACAAAAAATCAACAAAGAAACCCTAGAGCTAGACAACACCATAGACCAAATAAACTTAACAGACATCTACAAAATATTTCATCCAACAAAAGCAGAATACATATTCTTCTCAACAGCACATGGAATTTTTACTAAAATAAACCATGTTTTAGGTCATGAAACTAGTCTTAACAAATGGAAAAAACGGAGATAATTCATTGTATCTCATAGATCACAATGGAACAAAACTAGAAATCAATAGCAAGGGGAACTACAAAAATATTACAAATACATGGAAATTGAACAAAACACTTTTGAACAATCAGTGGGTAGTTGAAGAAATCAGACAGGAAATTTAAAATTCCTAGAATCAAATGAAAATGAAAGTACAACCTACCAGAACCTTTGGGATACAGCAAAGGCAGTTCTATAAGGAAAATTTATAGTATGAGTACTTATATGAAAAAATCAGAGAAAATTCGAATAAATAACTTAATGATACTCATTAAGGTATTAGGAAAATAACAAGAGGCCAAACCCCAAAACAGTAGGTGGAAATAAATAATAAAAATGAGGACAGAAATTAATGAAATAGAAACTAAAATAACAATATAAGCATTCAATGAAACTAAGAGTTGCTTCTTTGAAGAGATAAACAAACTCTTGGGCAAACTAAAAGAAAAAGAAAGATCCAAATTAATAAAGTTAGAGATGAAAAAGGGATGATTACAATAGATACCAACAAAATTCAGAGGAAAGTCAAGGATTCCTTTGAGAACGTGTTCTCCTCAAAAAATGAAAATATGGAAGAAACACCTAAATCTCTAAACACATATAACCTACCAAAATTAAATCAAGAGGATATAAATAAACAGACCTTTAACAAGTAATGAAACTGAGGCCGTAGTAAGAATCTCCCAACAAAGGAAATCTCAGGACCTGATGGGTTCACAGCCAAATTTTACCAAAGCTTTAGAGAAGAAGTAATACTTATCATCCTCAAATTACTTCAAAAAACAAAAAGAGAAGGAATATAGCTAAAACCATTCTATGAAGGCAGTATCATCCTGATATCAAAATCAGACCAAAGACACAACAAAATAACTACAGACTAATTTATCTAATGAACATAGATAGAAGTAATCGAGAAAATACGTGCAAATGAAATACAGCAACACCCAAAAGATGATCATAAACCATGATCCAGAAGGTTCATTCCACAGCTACAATGTGGATTCTATGTATGTAAATCAATAAAAGTAAAAACATGTCTACAGACAAACAAAAAAATTAATACTCTGTTGCCAGAAAACCCAGGCTTGCAAGAAATGTTAGTTCTTTAGACAGAAGGCAAATAATATAGGTGAAAAACTTAGATCTACATAAGAAAGGAAGAAAATCAGAGAAGGAATAAGTGAATGTAAAATTAAAAGTTGTATTTTTCTTATTACTAAGCTGTAAATATCTACATTAGAAAAGAGAACATACCTAAAATTAGTAATCTAAGTTTCCACCTGAAGAAAGCAGAAAAGAGAAAATTGATTGCAGAGTAAACAAAAGAAAATGGAAACTTGAAGAAAGTACAAAAGAGAAAATCAATTGCAAAGTAAACCAAAGAAATTGCCAAAGAGAGACAGACATAAAAATAAAACAAAAAATAAAATTTGAGCCAAAATAATTAAAGCAGTAACCAAAGAAATTGAAATAGGATATTGATTTTTTTTTAAATTCTGGTTCTCTGAAAAAATTAAAATTGGTAAGCCTATAGCCAGGCATTAAAAGGATAATGAAGAATATTATAAACTTTATGTACACAAATTTGATAATATATGTTAAGTACACCTATTCTTTGAAAGATAAATCTACTAAAACTCACACAAAAAGAAGTAAGCAATCTAAACACAATATCAAATCACCAACAACAATAAAAGAACAACAAACAAATGTACAAAATAGACAACACAAGGCCCAAATTGAATCAATGGTGATCTATCAAACATTTCAGGATGAAATGATACCAATTCTTCATTATTCCTCTGAAAAGATAAAAGCAGAGGGAATACTTTCTAATTCATTCTATCAAGTTAGCAATACCTTACTATCAAAAACAAAGATATTACAAGATAAGAAAATTACAGACCAATTTTAACAAAATGCTAAAATACTCAACAATATGTTAGCTTCAGAAACCAACATAGTATAAAAACAACTGTTTCCCATGGCCGGGTAGGATTTATCCCAGGGATGAAAGGCTGGCTCAACATTAATTAATCAACCACTTCAAGATTAAAGAATAAATATTACAGATCATATCAATAGATATATCATTTTTAAAAATCCAATATCCATGAAGACAAACACTTGTATCAAAGTAGGAATGCAAGGGACCGTCCTCAACTTGACAAACAACATCCATTAAATAAATACCTACAGCTAACATCATGATCAATAGTGAGAAATTAGAATCTTTCCCTAAAATCAAGGCAAGAATGTCCTCTCTTACCACTGCTTTTCAACCTCATGCTGCAAGACCTACCTAATGAAATAAAACAAACCTTTAAGGCCATATATGACAAGCCAATTACTAACATTCTACTCAAAGGTGAAAAACAGAAACCTTTTCCCTTAAGATCCAGAATAAGGCAAAGGTGCTTATTCTGCCACTTCTGTACAGAATGAGAATATTTTCTCCCAATCCATGGGTTCTCTTGACTATATCACTTTTATTGCTGCACAGAAACTCTTTAGTCTGTAGCAATACCATTTGTCCATTTTTTATGCTTATATTTTTAGAGTTATGTCCAAGGAATATCTGACCATAACTATCCCATGGAGCTTCTCTCATATGTTTTCTTCTAGTAGTTTTATAATTTTAGGTCTTACATTTAAGTCTTTAACCCAATTTGATTTGATTCTTGTATATGGGGAAGATATTTGTTCTTTTAAATGTGGATATCCAATTTTCCCCACACTAATTATTGAAGGAGCCTGCAGCCATAGCCCTGTGGCATCCAATCCCGTCAGATCTCGGAAGCTAAGCAGGGTCAGGCCTGGTTAGTACTAGGATAGGAAACCGCCTGGGAACACCAGGTGCCGTAGGCTTGGGAGACGGACCTGGCAACCCACTCCCAAAAATCAATCCGCTACTGAAAACCCTATGAACAGCAGAGAAGCACTGACAATAGTGTTTACCCTGTTGTATATAGGATTGCTATGAGTCAGATATCGACTCAATGGCACCTAACAACAACAATTATTGAAGAGACTTTCCTTTCCCCAGTGTGTGTTTTTGGCAACTGTGAAAAATCAATTGGCCACAGATTTGTAAGTTTATTTCTGGGCTCTATACGGCATTACATTGTTCAATGTGTCAGTTTTTATGCTACTATCATAATGTCTTCACTACTATAGCTTTATATCTTTTGAAGTCCAAAAGTGTGATGTCTCCACCTTTGTTCTTTTTGGTCAAAATTGTTTTGGCTATTGGGGGTGGGGGTGGTTTGTAGTTCCATACAAATTTTAGGATTTTTTTCTCTATTTCTATGAAAAATAATATTAGAATATTGATATGGATTGTTTTATTTTATTTCATTTAGTACTTGGGGGTTGAACCTAGAGCCCTGCATATACTTTGCAAGTGTTCTACCAGTGGGCTGTATCTCAGCCTATTTTTTATTTTAAGTCAGAGTCTCACTAAGTTACACAGACTACCTCTGGCCTCAAACTTAAAATCCTCCAGTTCTGTCTCCCGAGTCACTGGGATTACAGGTATGTCCCACCATGCTGATAACGTTTATACTGAATCCACAGACCACACTGGGTAGTATGGACATTTTAACATTATTCATTCATCCTATTCATAAACATTCCATTTATTTGGGTCTTCTTTAATGTCCTTCAACAATGTTTTATAGTTTTCAATAGCCAGAGTCTTATGGCTTGGAATGAAGTGACCCTGCAAACACTCATTTTTTTAATTGGAAATTTTTAATGTACATCTTAATGTACATTCTGACTTAATGTACATTAATTCTTAATGATTCATTCTGACATACTTTTCATTGTGACATTTCCATAAATGCATTCTGTTGTACATTACAGAGATAAGTTCCCCCTTGCCCTCTTGTGCACTTCCTCCCCCGCAGCCCATCCCACTCCCCACCAAAGACTTCTCTTCCATTTGCTTGTCTTTTTATGGTAATGGTTTTCTACATATCCTTGGGTTCCAATTATGTTTAAGATCGAAGCTTTTTCTATAGTGAACTTTCTTTTTACATTGTCAGTACTATTACATGAATTTTCTAGTCCATCTATATTGATACCATTCTTTTCAAACACTCATGTTTTAAAGGCTTAGTCCCAAGCTGGTGATCTAATCACTAAAATGTAATTAGATCTTGAGGAATCTGATCTCATCAATGCATTAATCCCTTGATTGATCCATAATCTGATGCCATTATTAGGAGGAGGGATAGGCCTAATAGGGCCTAGTTGGAGGAAATAGGTCACTGGGGGTGCTTATCTTATCCCTGGGTCCCTTCCTGACTGCCATGATCAAAGCAGCCTCCTTTACCACATGCTCTGGCCACCATGATATTCTGCCTCACCTCACAAGCAAAGCAATGAAGACAGCTGACCTTGGACTGAACCTTTTGAGACCATGAGCTAAAATAAATGCTTTCTACTTTTAAATTATTTCTCTCAGGTATTTGTCATAGTAGTGAAAAGCCTAACACTTTAAGCAATTAGGTTAAAAACAAATAAAATCGGAAAGGAAACCATAAAATCGCATCCATTTATAGACAATATAATCTTGTATAAAAAAAACCCTGCCAGGCATTGTAGTGCACAATGATAATTCCAGCACTCAGGAGGTTAAGGCAGGAGGATCAAAAGTTCCAGGCCAGACATGGCTACATAGTGAGATCCTGTCTTTAAAAAAAAACAAACAAAAAATACTGTTAGAACTAATAAACAAATTGAGTAAATTCGCAGGACACAAAAATCAACATACAAAAAATAGCTACATTTCTGTACACTAAGAAGGAATTCTCTGAGAAGGAATTAAAACAATGTAATTTACTATAAAATTAAAACTGCAATACTCTAGAATAAACTTAACTAAGAAGGTAAAAGACTAGTACACTGAAAATTACAAAACACAGATGAAAGAAATTAAAGAATATATAAATTCAAACAAGTGTTGTTAATGCATTGAATGCTTTAATACTGTTAAGATGTCAATACTAACAAAAATCAACCTACAATGTTACCCCTATCAAAATCCCAACATTTTTAACAGAAATAAAAAGATCTATCTTAAAACTCTTGTGGAATCTCAATGGACCCAGAAGAGCCAAACAATCTTGGAAAACAACAAAGCTGTAGGTATCACACTCCCTGATTTCAAAATATATTACAAAGCTATAGTAATCAAAACAATGCAGCATATGTTCAACGTCATACATCGTTGTTGTTGTTAGGTCCTGTCAAGTTGGTGTCTGACTCATAGTGATCCTATGTATAATAGGCGAAATACTATTGTCAGTGCTTCTCTGCTATTCATAGGATTTTCAATGGCTGATTGTTTTTGGAAGTGGGCTGCTGGGTCCTTCTCCCAAGCCTACAGCACCTGATGTTCCCAGGCGGTCTCTCATCCAAGTACTAACCAGGCCCAACCCAGCTTATCTTCCAAAATCTGATGGGATCAGAATCCACAGAGGTATGGCTACCAGCCATTCATCATTAGGGAACTAAAAACTAAAACAAGATGTCACTAATACATCTATTGTTGTTGTTAGGTGTTATCAAATAGGAGTCTTACTCAAGGCAACCCTCATAGGGTTTTCAATGCCTACCTTGGGACTATTTCAAGAATGACTGTTTTGGGATTCTTTTTCCCATTTTTGTGGTGCTGGGGATCAAACTCAGGTCTTCAGAGAGTGTAGCATGGCACTCTACCAACTGAGCTAAACTATACACACTCCCCACACACCTGTTAATGTAGCCAAAACTGAAGACACTGAGAAGACCAAATACCCATGAGGATGTGCTTATTGAATTGTTGTTGTTAGGTGCCGTCAAGTCGGTATCCGACTCATGGCGACCCTCAGAGGGTTTTCAATGGCTGACTGTTTCGGGATTGCCTTGGGAGTGGATTGCCAGGTCCTTCTCCCACTTTTGCGGTGCTGGGAATTGAACTCGGGACCTACATGAACTCTCATGTATTGCTGGTGGGAAGGCAAAATGGCAGAGTCACATGGGAAGATAAGTTTGACATTTTTCACAAAACTTAACTACATTATTACCATGTGATCTACCTTACTGCTTGATATTCACCTAAAGAAACTGAAGACATATCTTCACACAAAACTCTGCACATGAATGTAAAAAGAAACTTTATCATAAATGCGAAAACATGGAAAGAACCAAGATGTTCTTCAGTAGTTAACATATAACGCAAACTGTGAGACATACAAACAACAGAATATTATTCATCAATAAAAATAAACGAGTTATCAAGCCATGAAAAGACATAGAAGAAATTTAAATGCATATTACCAAGTGAAAGACTCAGTATAGTCTGAAAAGGATATAAATCATATGATTTTAATGCTATAACTTTCTGGAAAAGGAAAAACTATCCAGGCAGTAAAAAGGATTATAGGTTACCAAGAACTGGAGTGAAGGATGGGATGAACAGGAGGAAAAGATTTCTTTGGGCAGTAAAAACACACTATATATCTAGTAGGCATAGAGTTACATTCCTGAAATCACAGAAGTTGAAAGGCTGAGGAACGACTGTGAGTCTGAGGCTAGCCTAGGCTACACAGGGAGCTCAAGGCCAGCCTAGACTATATAGCAAAACCACAAAATAAAAGAAGAGGAGAGGAGAGTGAGGAATGACAAGGGCTGGGCTGAGGCATACCTTGCCCTTGTACAGGCCTCTCAGGTTTAGCACAATAAATCTATATGTCTGTGACCTGAGGCACACCCAGTCAACACAGACCTATGAGATGGGACGGTCGCCATTGCCAACCTTGTTTGCCTGCACATACTCTCCTGCCTGTTTTCTCTTTTCCTGGGCTTGCCTAGGGCATGTCCCGTACTTGCCTGAGGCATGCCCAAACTATTTTGGGCAGTCTAATTCAATAAGCGGGGCTGGGATTTGGCTCAGTTGGTAGAGCGCTGCACTGCAGTCTCTGAGGTCCCGAGTTCAATTCCCAGCACCGCAAAAGTGGGAGAAGGACCTGGCAATCCACTCCCAAGGCAATCCCGAAACAGTCAGCCATTGAAAACCCTCTGAGGGTCGCTATGAGTCGGATACCGACTCGACGGCACCTAACAACAACAATTCAATAAGCACATTGATTGGTGCTAGCTACATAGCGCGATTCTGATGCAATACCTTCTTACTTTCACTTTACTCCCATCGCTATATAACCTGAGTCTCTCCTTAAAATAAACGGATTTAACTCTCTGAAGCTGTCCCCAGAGTGTGTCCTTGGGAGCCTCCGCACCTCACCCTCTTCAGCTGTTTGCCCCCACCACCACCACCCTGCTGTGGTGGAGGTCCAACAGAAGAGAGGAAAGAAAAAAAGAAGGAAAAAGAAGAGAGAAGGGGAAGGGAGGGAAGGGAAGGGGAAGGAGGAAGGAAGGGAAGGAAAGGAAAGGAAAGGAAAGGAAAGGACAGGACAGGAGAGAAGAGGAAAGGAAAGGGAAAAAAAAAAAAGGAAAGGTCAGTAAACAACTTCATGATAAATGGAGAAAGACTGAGGTCCAGGACTTGACTTTATGTGGTTCTACAATCAATACTCATGGAAGCAATAGTCAAGAAATCAAAAGATGCATTGCACTAGGAAATGCTGTTTGAAAAGTCTTCTTTAAAGTGAGGAAAAGTAAAGATGCCACATTGAAGATGAAGTTGCACCTGACTCATGCCATGGTATTTTTGGTTGCATCATATGTCTGTGAAAGCTAGACATTCAGTATGTGAGACAGGAGAACTGATGCTTTTTTATTATGGTGCTAGAGATCAATAGTGAATACACCACGGACTGCCAAAAGAACCAAAGACATGTCCTAGAAGAAGTACAACTACAGTGCTCCTTGGAAGCAAGGATGGATAGACTATACCTTACATATTTTGGACATGGTGTCAGGAGGGACCAATCCCTGGAGAAGGACATCATGTTTGGGACAGTGGCAAGTCAATGAGAAAAAAGAAGACCCTCAACTAGATGGATTGACACAATGTCTGCAACAATGGGCTTAAACATAAATAAGATCCTGTGGCTGGCACAGAATTGGGGAGTGTTATGTTCTGTTGTACACAGGGTCACTATGAGTCAGACCCGACTCGAGGACACCAAACAACAACAACATGATACTACAATGTTAACTGTCTTAGTCCATTTCATTTTGTTATACCAAAATACCTAAAGCTGAGTACTTTATAAACTGAAGAGGGTTATTTAGTTCACAGTTGTGCAAGTTCAAAGTCAACAATCTGGTGACCCCTGGTGAGGGTCCCCATGACTACATCACAGCATGGAAGAAAAGCAGAAAATGAAACAGTTGCATGAAGAAGAGGTTACATGGTAAGAGAAAATCAAAGATGAACTTAGGGGCCAAGCCAATTCCAACTCTCTCAAAAACAACTCAGAGCCACAAAAGAACGATTTTAATTCCCTCCAAGGGCAGTGTCCCCAATGACATAATCATATTCCTGTAGGCTCTGCCCATTCAAAGTTCCAACGTTGCCACACTAAGTACCAAGTTTTCAGCACATGAAACTTTGAGGGATACATACAAATACTATCCAAGCCATAACACCGGATATGTCATTATACATTTTTTACAAATCCACAGAATCTATAAAACCAAGAGTGAACCTTAATATAAACTCGATTGTGAGGTGAGTGGTAATGATTTATCTATATTGGCTCACTAATAGTAACTAAAGTGCCACTGTGCTATGAGATTTTACTAATAAGAAAAGCTGTACACATGTAGGGTAGCAGTTACATGAGAAATTTCTTTATCTTCCAGTCAATTTTTCTATGACATGAAAAGTGCTCTAAAAATTAAATTATGTTTAAAAATCAATAGATGAAGCCAGGCACTGTGACATATCCCTGTATGCTAGCGACTTGGGAGGCTAAAGCAGGAGGATCACAAGATTGAGGCTAGAGGCAGCCTGTATAACTGAGTGAGACCCTGTCTCAAAAAAAAAAATAGGCTGAAGTATAGCTCATTGGGGGAGCACTTGCGTGGGTGCACAAGGCCCTGGGTTCAACCAACCAATATACAAAAACAAAACAAACAAACAAAATATCAATAGATGAGAAAAATTGGCTAGAAATCAATATAATGTGTTTAAGTGAATAACTTATTCTAGTTTATAAAGAGATTAAAACTACCAGGGTAATCTGCCATCGAAAACCCTGTGAATATCAGGCAAGCACTGACAATAGTGTTTCGTCTGTTGTACACTGGGTCACTATGAGTCAGACACTGACTTGACAGCACCTAACAGCAACAACAAGAAAAAATGAGATGACTCACATGAAATCAGAAAGAGACATTAAAACACATACCACAGAAATGTAAGGAATCATGAGACAATTACATACCAATTACATACCAAAACAACTACATACAAAAAAATTGTGTAACTTGGAAAAAATGATGAATTCTTAAACATACACAACATACCAAGAATGAATCATGAAGACATAGGAAATCTAAATAAGCTAATATTGAGTAAAAAAATTAAATGAGCTATAAAAAGTCTTCCATCAAAGAAATACCCAAAACATGATGGTTTACTGCTGAATTCTACCAAACACTTAAAGAATTGACAAATTCTTCCAAAAATTTCAGGAGTAGTAAATACTCCCAAAAATCTTTATTTTAGGCTAGTATTACTCTGAAACCAAAGCCAAGGATATCACAACAAAGGAAAACTACATGCCAGTATCTTTAATGAAAATAGATGCAAAAATCTACAATGAAATATTAGCAAACTGAATTCAACTGCACATTAAAAAAAATATTCACTAGCCAAGCATGCTCTTGCATGTCTGTAATCTTAGTACATGGGAGGCAGAGGCAGGGAGTTTGCAAGTTCAAGACCAGCGTGGACCACACAGTGAGTTCTAGGTCAGCCTAAGTTACATAGTAAGACAGACCTCATCTTTAAAAAAAAAAAAAAAATCACCAAGATCAAGTGGGAACCACCCAGGGATGCAAGGATTGTTAATCAAAAGCAAATCAATAAATGTGATATATCACAACAACCAAGGAAAAAATGGACACAAAAAAGCATTTGACAAAATTCAACATCATTTCATGATAAAAGCTCTCAACAAAATAAGCATAGAAAGAATGCACATATACACAATAATGATCACACACAACAAATTCACACCTAACACTATACCCAATGGGGAAAAGTTGAAAGCTTTTCCTCTTAACATCCAGAAAAAAATAAGATGCTAACTCTTACGATTTCTATTCCACACCATATTGGAGGTATTTGACAAGGCAATTAGGCAAAAGAAAGAAATAAAAGGCATCTGAAGAGGAAAGGAAAAAGTGAAATTGTCACTGTTCACTGACGACACAATTTTATATAGAGAAAACTTTGAAGATTCCAGCAAAACTCTTTAGAACTAATACACTAATTCAATAAAGTTTAAGGGTTCAAAATAAACATGAATGAGTAGTAGTTTTATACACTAACAACAAATATGCCAAAAGTGAAATCAAGAGAATAATGACATTTATGAAAGCTGCAAAAAAAAAAAAAAAACAAGGAATAAATTTAACCAACAAAGTAAAACATCTGTACAGAGAAAACAATAAAACACTAATGAAAGAAACTGAAGAAGATACAAATAGATGGAATAATATCCCATGTTCATGAATCAGAATAACATTGTTACAATGTACATTCTACCCAAAATGATCTAGAGTCAATGCAATCCCCACCAAAATTTAAATGTTTTGCATGGAAACAGAAAAAAACTTCCTAAAATCCACATGAAACCACAAAAAAATGCCTAATAAGGCAATCATAAAGAAAAAGAATAAACCTGGAGGCATCACACTATCAGATTTCTTTTTTTATTGGAAATTTTTAACGTACAACTTAATGTGTTTCATTCTGACATGTATTTCATTGTGACATTTCCATATACATGTTTCATTGTACATTGCTCACATAACTTCCCCCTTACCCTCTCATGCCCCTCCTCCCCCTCTCATGCCCCTCCTCCCCCATCTTCCAACCCCGACCAATGGCCTCCTTTCTACTTGTATGTCTCTTTGTGGGAGTATTTATCTATACACATGCATGCCGATTTTAAGTCCAAACTTTTTTCTACAGCAATCTTTTTACATTATCAGCAGTACTACATGAGTATCTAATCCATTTGCATTATTGCCATCCTTTGGTATTATTGGTATTATTATTTCCCCGAACTATTAAAATTGGGCTGTTTACTTTGAGGTTGACTTCTCTCTCATTCCTAGATCCTCATTGGCCCTCCTTCTCCTCCTGTCCTCTCCCATCATCACTTCCTTCTGCTGGATCCCTTCCTCTTTCTTTCCACTCCTTAAATTGTCCCTTCTCCGCTAAGTTTACATGAGCTTTTTATTATGTTCCAATTCTGTACAGGATTTTTTCCTTCTTTTAAGTTTGATTCAGCCTCCACATATGAATGGGAACATACGGTCTTTATCTTTTTGGACTTGTATTCGTTTACTTAAGATAATTTTCTCCAATTCCATCCATTTTGCTACAAATGTCCTTATTTCATTTTTTTTGATTGCTGAGTAATATTCCATTGTGTATATGTACCATAATTTTTTTAATCCATTCTTCTGTTGACACGCACTTTGGTTGATTACATATCCTTGCTATTGTGAAAAGTGCCGCATCGAACATGGAGATGCAGGTGTCTCTGTGGTATGATAACCCATCTCCCTTTGGGTAAATTCCCAATAGTATTATAGCTGGGTCATACGGTAGATCTACTTTCAGTTTTTAAAGATACCTCCATATTGATTTCCACAGCGGTTGGACCAATTTACAGCTCCACCAACAATGTAAGAGTGTTCCCTTTTCCCCACAACCTCACCAGCATTTGTTGTTATTTATTTTATTGATCTTGGCCATTCTCACTGGTGTTAAGGTGAAATCTCAGAGTTGTTTTAATGTGCATTTCCCTAACGGCTAGGGATATTAAGCATTTACTTTTTCATGTGTTTCATGGCCTTACAAGTTTCTTTATACCATCAGATTTCAAACTACAAAATAAGACTACAGTAACTAAGCCAGCATAGGGGCTGGGAGGGGCTGGGATTTAGCTCAGTTGGTACAGCTCTGCAGTCTCTGAGGTCCTGAGTTTGATTCCCAGAACCAAAAAAATGGGAGAAGGACATGGCAATCCACTCGCAGGGCAATCCCAAACAATCAGCCATTGAAGACCCTACAAGGGTTGCTATAAATCGGACATGACTGGATGGCACTTAACAACAATAACAACATGGGGTTTTGGGAATGTAGCTCAGTGACAGAACACTTTCCTAGCATGGATGAAGTTCTATATTTGATCTCTAGTACCACAAAAATAAGTAAATAAAGAAACACCATGGTACTAGCATTAAAAACAGACCAATCAGCCAATGGAACAAAATAGAGGTCCCAATAATGAACTTATACATGTACAGTTGATTTTAGAAAAACATGTTTAGTATATAGACCTGGAAAAAGACAGTCTCCTCAATAACTAGTGTCAAAACAATGGATATCCATATGCAAAAAAGAAAGCTGACTTTTTATCTCACAGTGTTTATAAAAATTAACTCAAAATGAATTAAAGAACTAAGCATAAGACCTGAAACTGTAAAACTACTAGAAAAAAAAAAAAAAAAAAACAGAGGAAACACTATTCAACATCAGTCTGGGCAATGATTTCTCATTGACCCCATTTGACCCCAAAAGCACAGGCAACAAAAGCAAAAACAGACTAATAGGATTACATTAAAAAGCTTCTGCATAACAAAGGAACCAGTGAACAGAGAGAAGAGATAACCTAAAGACTGGGAGAAAAAAGTTGGGCATTGTGGTGCTTACCTGTAATCTCAGCATTGGGGAGGCTAAGGCAGGAGGAGTGACATGAGTTTGAGTCCAGCCTGATGTACACATCAAATTCCAGGCAAGCATAGGATATAAAGAGAAAACTTTTCTCAAAAAAAAAAAAAAAAAGATATATACATACATACATACATAAATACATACATGTGTATGTGTATGTATATATATTTCAAACCCATATATATGATAAGGGGCTAATATCCAAAATATATAAGGAACTCCAACAATTCTATAGGAAGAAAACAATCTGATTTAAAAATAGACAAGAACCCAGATGCTGTGGCACATCACTATAATCCCAGTTACTCAGGGAAGCTGAGGCAAGAGGATCACATATTTAAGGCCAGAGGCCATCCTGGATAACCAAGCAAGACCTTGTCTCAAAAATAAAATAATAATAACAATAACAACAACAACAATAACAGCAACAACAATAATAATAAAGGGTCTGGGCATGTGGCTCAGTGGTGGAATGCTTGCCTAGCATGCATGAGGCCTTGGGCTCAATCCTCAGTGCTGAAAAAAAAACAAAAGAAAAAGAAGGTAAGAAGGTAGAAAGAAAAGAAGGAATGAAGGGAGGGAGGGAAAAGAAAAGAAAAATGGACAAGGGAGCCAGGCAGAGTGGCGCACACCTGTAATCCTAGCAATTCAGGAGGCAGAGGCAGGAGGATCACAAGATATCAGAGATAGTCTGCATAATTTAGCGAGACCCTGTCTTAAAAAAGTAAAAAAAGCTGGGCTGGGGGTGCAGCTCAGGGGTACAGCATTTGCAGAGCATGCAAGTGTGAGGCCCTGGGTTCAACTCTCACTACCACAAAAAAAAAAGAAAGAAAGAAAAATAGACAAGCATATGTAGCTTAGTGACAGTGCTTGCCCAGCATATGTGAGGCTCTGGATTTGATTCCTAGCACCAAAAATGAGACCTAAACACACATTTCTCAAAAGAAGACATACAAATGGCCAACAGATATATTAAAATGCTCAACGTCGCTAATCATTAAGAAATGCAAATTAAAATAATATTACTTCATACCTGTTATAATAACTATTATAAAAAGGGAAGATAATAAGTGTTGGAGAGGAAGTAGAAAAAGGAAACTCTTACACTTGTTAGTAAGAATACAAATTAGTACAGACATTACAAAAAACTATATGGAGGTTCTTTAAAGAACTAAAATTATAACTGCCATATGACCCAGTAATACCACTTATGGGTATTTGCCCAAAAGATTTGAAATCAGTATGCTAAAGAGAAAACTGCATGTCCATGTTCAGTGAAGCATTATTCACAATAGCTAAGTTATGGAATCAACCTAAGTGTTTACCAACATAAGAACAAATATAATGTGGCATATATATGCAATGGACTACTACTCAGCCATAAAAAAGAAGGAAATTCTGACATTTATGACAACATGGATGGAAATGCAGAACATTATGCTAAATGACAAAGACAAAATACTGCATGGTCTCACTCATATGTAGCCTCTAATGCAATACAACTCAGACAAGTGAGGAGAATTGTAGTTATCAACACAAAGTGAACATGGATGTTTTATAGACATCTTCTCATTTATTCCTTCAATATATCTAGATATTATTATCGCATTTTACAGATGACATAAACTAAGGAATAGAGAAGTTAATCAAATTTCCCAAGCTGCAATTCAGGCCTGTACCAATTGAGTTATTACATTTTACATAGTATAATATCATACAAAAGACTTAATAAATTTTAATTTAAAATTGTTATAGGATCGAGGTAAAGCTGAATAATTAAAGATAAGTATTAAAATAATAAAAATTGTCATGTTGAACAAACAAATATGCTACTTAAGGTATACCATTTTAATTTAAATTTTCTAGTCACAGTTGGTGGGTGTTTTCTTTTTTCTTTTTTTCCCCCTTTAATTGGTAAATGTTGGTGGGGTACAAAATATTATAGCATTTGTTTTTTCCATTACACAACTATTACATCATTTTGGTTACATTTTCATCAAATGACAAAGTTTATGGAACCTTTTAACCAATATGTAGTAAAAATCACATGCATATATGGGTTGTATTCCCCTATTTTTCTCATGTACTCATTAAGTTGCATCATTTACATTGAAATTATCCTCTGCCCCTTTAGCCCTCTACATTGTTTCTCCTCCCCATTCTACCTTCCGCAATCTTTGCTTCCTTTTGCTAGTTCCCTCCCTCTTTCTTTCTGCTCTTCTTTGCTAAGTTTAACTGCATTTTTATGTATCCACTTATGTATAGGTTGTTTCTTCCTTTAAGATTCAGCTCCCACATATGAGTAAAAACATAAAGTATTTCTCTTTTTGAGCTTGTGTTTGTTCGTTTAAGATGATATTCTCCAGTTCCATCCATTTTGCTGCAAATGACATTATTTCATTCTTTTTTATTGCTGAGTATTATTGTATCGTGTGTATGTACCATAAATTTTTTATCCATTCTTCTGTTAATGAGCATCTTAGTTGTTTCCATATCCTCACTATTGTGAAGAGTGCTGCACTGAAAATGGAGATGCAGATGCCTCTGTGGCATGATGACTTGTCTCTCTTTGGGTATATTCCCAGGATTGGTATAGCTGGGTTATATGACAATTCTATTTTTAGTTTTCTGTGGTCTCTCCATATTGATTTCCAAGATGATTGAACTACTTTACAGTCCCACCAGCAGTGTAAAAGGGTTCCTTTTTCTCCACATCCTTCCCAGCATTTGTTATTATTTGTTTTGTTGATCTTGGCCATTCTTACTGGAGTTAAGTGGAATCTCAGAGTTGTTTTGATTTGCATTTCCCTAACAGCTAGGGACATTGAGCATTTTTTCATGTGTTTCTTAGCCTTATGAACTTCTTCATTTGAGAACTGTCTGTTCATGTCCTTTGCCCACTTGTGAATTTGGTTATTTGTTGTCTTGGATTTGCTTTCATGAGTTCTTTGTAAATTCTAGAAATTAGTCCTCTTTGTCCTCATTACCCCCTTTGTCCTCATTAACCCTCATTCCCCATTTTTTGTCCTCATTAGCCTCTTTGTCCTTATTAGCCCCTTTGTCAAAGATCAGATGGCTGTATTTGCATGGGTATATCTCTGGATGTTCAATTGGTCTACAATCCTATATTTGTGCCAGTACCAAGCTATTTTCTTTACTATAGCCCGGTAGTATAAATTTAGGTATTATGATCCCATTAGCACTAGTTTTACAACTTAAGATTGTTTTGGCTATAGATGGTCTTTTGTGTTTCCACATAAATTTTTGGATTATTTTTTCTATTTCTGCAAAATATGTCACTGGGATTTTAATGGGAATTGTTGGGGTCTGCTACAGCCCAGCAAAAGACCATGGAGCTTTGCCTCAACACTAGTTTGCTCGGGGACCATCAAGGGCAGGCAAAAGCTGGTAGGTGGCATCAAGAAGGACCTCAGGAGCCTTCAATAACAAACAGGAACTTTATTAAGCTACTCCTTTGCAGGACAACCTAAAGATTATACAGCTCTCTAGCTGGCAGCATGGGTTCCTGCTGCTACGGATGGGATAACAGCTCTATACCAAAGTGCCAAACAGCTCTGATGTCCTTACTGGCTGGGCCGATGTTCCGACGATGCCGCCTCTCACCGGTAGTCTTCTCCCCTCACCTCCTCCCTGGGGTGGGAGGATTGAGAGTTCTTCTTGGCTTACTTGAGATCTTCTTTCTTGACTCTCGGAGTCTTTCCTCTTGGCAGCTTGACTGAAGGTCTGGGCAGTCAAAGCAGAGATTGTCTCTGGTTGAGAAGTCAGGTGTGGGGTGCAACGATCAGGGTCAAGCTGTCTGAAAGGAAGAGACGAAAGGACCCTTGGGATAGTCAGTAGCCTGTTTATATACACTCTGGGTGGTGGTGTGGACTAGGGCGTAACCAATCAGAGAGCAGCTCATACCAGGAGGGGTCAGTTCTCCATGTGAGGGCTTTGAAATGTGCAATTACGATAGGTGGGTTAGGTGTGGGCTGGACCAATCACTGAGCTTCCCTTCTTAACCAATTGGGTGGCTCTGGGTAGTCAATCAGTTTGAAGGAGGCCATGCCAGAGATGGGCTGTTTGGGCACCATCTTGGATCACTTGATGGGAGGGGTAGGAGTAAAGTAGGTGAAAGGTGAAAAAGTAGGTGAAGGGTGAACTGGGACTAGGGTAGCCATATTGGCTCTTAGTGAGTCAAATAAGTCCCAGGCCAGGTTCCTGGGTTAAGGGTGACCAGAGGTGGGAGGGGCAGGAACAGGGCAGGATCTGTGGGGGGCTCAGACCTCAACCCAGATCCAGTGAGCCTCAGCCCTGGTCCTAACCCAGGGGTGTCCAGATAATTCCCTACCTGTACATTGCTTTTGGTAGCATAGCCATTTTTACAATATTGATTCTCCCGATCCATGAACAGGGGAGGTCCTTTCATCCTCTAGTACCTTCTGTGATTTTTTTTCTTTAATGTTTTGAAGTTTTCCTTGTAGAGATCTTCAGGATCTTTGATTAGATTGATTCCAAAGAATTTAATTTTTTGGTGGCCTATTGCAAAAGGGATTGTTGCCTTTTCTTCCTGTTCACAGTTGGTGTAAAGGAAGGCTACTGATTTTTGAGTATTAATTTTGTATCCTGCTACTTTGCTAAAGGAGTTAATTAGGTCTAAGAGTTTTCTAAAGGAGTTTTTGGGGTCCTTCAGGTAAAGGATCATATCATCTGCAAATAAGGATAATTTGATCTATTCCTTGCCTATCTGTATCCCTTTGTTTTCTTTCCCTTATTTGTCTCTCTGGCTAGGACTTCGATCACAATATTGAATAAAACAGGAGGGAGTGAACATCCTTGTCTTGTTAGTGATCTTGGAGGAAATGGTTTCATTTTTCCCCATTTAATACGATGTGGGCTAGAGATCTGTCATAAGTGGCCTTTATGATTTTGAATATTTCCCTATTGTGCCCATCTTCTCCAGTGTTTTTATCAGTAAAGGGTGTTAAACTTTGTCAAAGGCCCTCTCAGCATCAATCAAGATAATCATGTGATTTCTGTTTGCAAGTCTCTTGATATGCTGAATTACACTGATTGATTTTTGTATGTTGAACCAGTCTTGCAACTGTGAAATGAAGCCCACTTGATCATGGTGTATGATCTTTTTTCGTGTGTTACTGAATTTGGTTGCCAGGATTTTGTTGATAATTTTTACATCTCTGTTCATCAGGGAGATTGTTCTATAGTTCTCTTTCTTTGAAGTATCCTTGCCCAGTTTTGGTATCAGGGTGAGAGTGGCTTCATAGAATGAGTTTGGGAGGACCCTTTCCTTTTCTACTTTTTGAAATAATTTGAGAAGAATATGTATTAATTCTTCTTTGAAGGTTTGATAGAATTCTGCTGTGAACCCACTGGGGCCTGGACTTTTCTTTGTGGGGAGGCTTTTTATTACCTTCTCTATTTTGGTGTATGTATGTAATGTATCTGTTTAGATTGCATATGTGTTCTGTGCTTAATTTTGGTAAATCGTATGTGTTAATGAGTTTATCCATTTCTTCTGTATCTTTGTTTTTTGAGGAGTACAATTTCTCAAAATATTCCATGATTGTTTTCTGGATTTCATTGGTATCAGTGTTCATGATCCCATTCTCATCTCTAATTTTTTCTATTTGGGCCTTGTCTTTCTTTCTCTTGGTAAGGCCGGCTAAGGAGGAATCTACTTTATTAATCTTTTCAAAGAAGCAGTTTGATTAATTCATTGAATTATCTTTTTAGATTCTAATTGGGAAATCTCTTCCTTGATCTTCATGATTTGTCTGAGTGCTCCTTTTGTGATTGGCTTGTTGTTGGCTTTCTCATGCCTTAAGATGTGTTATTAAGTTACTTAATTGGGCCTTTCAAACTTATTGGTGAAAGCACTCATGGCTATGAACTTCCCTCTTTGAACTGTCTTTTCTGTATTCCATAGATTTTGATAGGATGTGTTCTCATTCTCATTTGATTGCAAGAATTTTTAAATTTCCACTCTGATTGCTACAATAACCCATTTATAATTCATCAGGGTATTGTTTAGTCTCCATGCATTTGTAGGATTTCTGAAATTTTTGTTGTTTTTGTGTTCTAGTTTTATTCCATTGTGATCTGATAAGGTACAGGGGATGATTTCTACTTTTTTGTATTTGCTGAGGCCATTTTGTGGACTACAATGTGGTCTATCTTAGAAAAAGTTCCATGTGGTGCTAAGAAGAATGTCTATTATGCATCTGATGGGTAGAATATTCTGAAGACATCTATAAGGTCCAGTTGGTCCACAGTGCAATTTAGGTCCATTGTTTCTCTGTTGATTTTATGTTTTGATGACCTGTCTCTTGGCAAAAGTGGGCTATTGAAATCTCCCATAATTATTGTGCTGGTCCAATGTGTTCCTGTATCTCCAATTTGTTTTATGAAGCTAAGTGCCCCTGTATTTGGTGAATAAATATTAAGTAATATTAATGGGTTCCTAGTTGACTGTTTCTTTGGTAATATGTAATGTCCTTCGTCTCTTCCAATTAGTTTGGAATTGAAGACTAACCTGTCAGAAATTAGTATCACAACTCCTGCTTTGTTTTGTTTTGTTTTTTTGTTTTTTTGTTTCCCATCTGCTTGGTATATTGTTTTCCAGTCTTCAATTTTCAGCCTTTTATGGTCTTTATGGATTAGCTGAATCTTTTGAATGATACATATTGAGGGTTTATGTTTTTTAATCCAATTGGCCAATCTGTGTCTCTTGATTAATGAGTCAAGATCATTTACATAGAGAGTAATTATTGAGAGGTGTTTATTATTCTACAATGATTTGGTACTTGTTACAGTTTTTTGACTCATATTTTGTCCATTTTTTCTTGTTTATTATTTTCTTAAGTTTATTATTCATTTCTTCAATCTTGTATGTGGGTTTGTCTCACCTCACCCACATGTGGTATTTCATTGAGGATCTGCCGCAGTCAGATGCCTGCAGCCTAAGGATCCAGGGTTTCCCGAAGGCAGGTTGAGGAGTCGACGATTGTGGGTAACAGAAACACAACAGCTCAGAGGCAGTGTGGATCTGTTCCATTTCTTTTTTGGATAGCTCAGTTTTTTATACAGTCTTTTTTAGGCTTTAGGTCAAGCAAGTAGTAAGAATACATGTAGTTTTACATGCACCTAATAATCATAATAGCCCATGGTTTAAAGCATAAACTTTTCTGTATTAAGATAACAAGCACCTGGAAGGTCTGTCTCTTCCCAGGCTTTTCACAAATGTTAAGCTATAATAGGGTATTTTGGGCTCTATCCTTATTTATCATTTTAACCCCTTATATGTTTCTATGTAAGGCAGTGGAGGGTCAGGGTGACCAGAACAGCAGCCTTTACTTTTTTTCTCTAGCTGGGAACCAAGGTCTGCCTTAGATAAGCATCTCTCTGTGTTAAAATTGTCAAGGAGGCTTTTGTACTGTGGGAACAGGCCTGTGTATTCTTTTAATTGCTCTATACTTTTTTGGTAAACCTTAGCTATCATAAATTGGGCCACTTCAATCCAATTAGGGGCTAACAACTCAGCCTGTTGCAGCTGAGGCATAAATCACTTAATGTTTGAGTTCCAGGATGGAAGTAGTTGGTCAGCTTTAACTAAAATATTGTCCACATAACTTTTACAATTGGAGGTCATTACTTCTAACTCATTTACAAATTCCCTCAGTTGTGTCATTCTTTCAGCATTTGTTTCATTGGAGTTTAATACAATATTAGTTATGAGTATTAGTCCTAAACATAAAGTAATCATAATAATTAGAAGCAGTAATCCTATTCCTAGAAAGCAAAAAGCACATTTTCCTTTTCTTCATCCCCATCCATTTCTTGGAAGATGAGTTCCTTGAACCTCTCTTCCCCATATCCGGACCTTGTCAGATAATATGGTTAGAAATGGCTGTGGCAAGGATCCTCTGCAATGCTGGCTTGGTGGCTGTAAATTGTTTAAACAAGGCAATTATCATGGAATGTCTTGTACTCCCCATCTATTTTACAAGATAACTTCACTGGATAATGCAATCTTAGTTGGTATTTATTCTTTTTCAGAACTTGGATGATGTCTGTCCAAGCTTGCCTTGCCTTTAACATTGTTGAGAAGTCAGCTATTATTCTGATGGGTTTGCCTTTGTGAGGTGGTGTTTCTCCCTTGTAGGCTTTTAGAACAGCTTCTTTGCTTTCTAGATTTAGGATTCCAATTATAATGTCATGGGGAGGATCTGTTCTGGTCTACTCTATTTGGGGCTCTGAATGTTTCATTTGTATAGGTATTCAGCGCTTGTCTTAGGTTTGTAAAGTTGTCATCTAATATTTCTTTGAATAAATTTCCTAATCCTCTTGTGTTGTTTTCTGCTTCTTAGTGGAGCCCCTGAATTCACAAGTTTTGTTTCTTCATTTTATCAAATATCTCTTGAAAATTTTGGTCATACTGCTTCATCATTCTTTTTTAACTTGGCATGTGATTAAATAAGGTTTTCTACTTTTTCCTCAGCTTCTGCAACCCTGTTTACAGCTTTGCCTATTCTCGAGACTGAAGATTATACCATAAGGCCAAGTTGGCTTAATTTTCCTTGCATCTCAAGGACCTCTGTTTGATTCTTCTTCACAATTTCTGTTTCTCTGGAGAATAGTTCCTCTAAATTAGATACGTTTTTGTCCAGTGAATCAGTTGCTTTTATAGTGGTGTTTTCAAGGTCTTTTAGCATATTTATAAGCTTGGTTCTAAATTCTTCATTAAGCACCTCCAGGAATCCAGTTATCCTGACATTATCCACTGAGGTGTTTCGGTCTATAAGATATTCCCATACAGCATGTTTTTCATGTTTCATGTGTTTTTCTGCTGAGGCTTGCCCACTGATTGGTCTGAGTGCTAGGTCCCACCTCCTCCATGGGTAAAGAGCTTCTCCCACAGTGTTCCCGTAGGATTGGGTGTTGATGGGTCACTGGTGCTTCTTTCTACCCACTCCCACAGTTTGCAGCGTCAGTGTCTAGTGCCTGGCTACTGCTGCAACCTCTGCATTTGGCACTGCCCCCTCAGTTTTTCCCCATCTCCTGCATTCTCAGCCTCCAATTGCACCATAACCTGAATTGTGTGTCTTAGGCTCCCCAGACCCATAGCACTACTTCTCCAAATCACAAGCCCTACCAGTCCCAGACGTGCCTTTTTCTGAACAAGCTTTCTTAGGCTCAGGGATCCAACAGTGCCTACCACTCTTCTCCATCCCCTGAACTTACCCTTTCAGTTTCCCTCCCTCCAGCTCATGGTTCCAATGGCACCAGAGGCCAGGACAGTGACCATCTCTCCCAGATTAAAAAAAATACCCACAGTCCTGGGTCCAAGACCCTACAGTAGGGCCATGTCATCTGGCCTCTTCTGCAGAGAGTCCTGCAGACCTTTGTTTTGTCTACCTTCCCCCCTACCAGCCAGGACATCTTGCCAAACCCCACTTTCTTTGGTCATGCATCCTTGCCAGGTACCCTGTGGTACCTTGTTCCAGTGGCTCACATTCAGGAAAAGTCCTGCTGGGTTGTTGTTCAGCCACACCCCTGCTGGTATCTCTGCCACTGAGTAGTTGTTTGGCTGTGCACCCTTGCAATCATCACTGTCTTGTCCACTTCCAGCCCGTTGGCAACAGGGGTGGCCGCGATTCACTCTTCAGTAGGGCACCCTTGCTAGTGTCTCCGCCTTGCCCTCCACCAGCCACCCACTGTCATGGATGGCCTCACTGAGTCTTACTTTAGCCACATACCTTCCAAATGGCTCTGTATCCTCCAAAGCCCTCAGATGCTATCTTCCCTGGGGCTGAGAATTATGGAGAGTTGTCCCACCCTTTCATCCTCTTCTTCATCGTTTCAGTCTCCACTATTTGATTAGTTGTTCAGTGCCATCCCATTTTTTCTTGATAATTAAAGCTGCACTCCACTTATTTTTTGTATTGTTTTGAGTAGAGAATTTCACGATTTCCCCTATTTTCTACCCCGGTTGAACTATGGCTGTTATCCATTCACCACCTTCTTTCCTTGCCTTTTTTTTTTCTCTTTTCTTTTCTTCCTCTTTTTTCTTCTTTTTCCTTTTTTCTTCTTCTCCTCTTTTATTCTTTTTTTTAAATTTCTTTGTATTTTTTGTTTTGTTTTGATTTGATTTTTACAGTACTAGGGCCTCACAAATGCTGGCCAAGTACTCTGCCACTGAGCTTCACCCTAATCACTTTTATATTCTTTATATTGAGACAAGGTCTTGCTAAGTTGCACAGGCTTCCTCTGACATTGAACTCATGATCCTTCTACCTCAGCTTCCTGAGTCACTGAGGTTACAGGCATGCATCACAGCACCCACTTTCCACTGTTGTTTTCTATCATTTCTTGTTTTCTGATATAAAACAAAATATTTTTCATAAATAATACAACTTAGGTTATCTCTAATAGTCAGTAATAACATTTGTGGACACTTAGTAATAACTGTAATAGTTAGTAATAACATTTCTGGACCATTCTGGAAAGTTAGGCTTTCAGTCTTCACGTAACAGTTTCTCATATGCACCATCATGGGCACAAGTTCCAGGTTTTCAGAGGAAAGCTCCTCAGTTTTCACAGCCAGAACACTCATTATTCAATTCACAAAGTGTATTAATTTCTATTTGACAGTGTAGCTTCCTAACAGGTGCTGGCAGCCTTACAACACTCTCTACAATAAGAGAACAGTAATAACAATAATGTCAAAATACCATGTATCCTGGGAAGATATAAATATTTTATTTTTAATCATCTTGAGAAGCTGAGAGGAGGCTCTTTACAACAAGAGTCCCATCCTGATCCTATTCTGTGTTCATCTTGTATTTCCGTAGCACTGGAACAACACTACCAAAATGATGGTATAGCCATACTTGTGATACATTTCCTTCCATGAAGTATTCTGGGTTCTCCTTCCAAAAAGAATTCATTTTAAGGGAAGAAAGAACTGAGGATAAAGGAGTTCAATAATCTTCCTTAAATCCAATGGTGATGCTGATAAAGATGTGACAAGTGCCTTAACATCATTACTAATTAAACAATGATCTTAGAATCAGACACTGACCTCCCCTGGATAGCAGACTTCAGGGGCATCAACTACACAAATAGCCTTTAATTGCATTTTTATATTAGCAGCAATAAGAAAGGTATCAAAATAATGATTATTGCTTATTAATTTCCAGGCATTGTATTAGGGACTTTACATAGGTTATCCCCTTAAATCCATACATTAATCCAAAATAAATATGTATTATTATCCCTATTTTGAAGGTATAAGTAACTTGCCAAGGTAAGTCAGTGTGTTAGCAGTACAGAGAACAGTTGAATCCAGGTGTTCAGTTACAAAGTGTATTGCATGTTTATTCCAAATGTAAGAATCTAACAAAATTTCCACCAAGAGAATGGATTTTGACAGAGCACATAAAACCACCTAGAAATTTCATAATTATTTAGAAAGGATGTGAGGAGAGATGGAGTTCCCACTGAATAGATTCTGGAAAAAATAAGATATTTTATACCTACTACTATTAGTAATCTTTAGCCCCAGGTTGGTATAAAGCCTAAAAATTACCGATTATAATTTCACAGTTTACAGGGTCCTCATAACAGCATTACATGCATTGATGTCACTCGAATTCCATGGCAACCATTTCTTCTACAAAATTTTCCTCAAAAAAATAAAAAACCAAGTTTCTTCTATAAAAAGTCTTATCAATAATAACATTTTCATTTGTATAATATTTTATATGCACAAAGAATTCTCACACATAAGATTTAAAAGAGACATTACAAAACTGTCACAAGTAGAAAGGGCACTGAAAATTACTTCTGTTTTTACAACTCAAGAAACTGAACCTCAAGGGAAATGTCATGAACTTAACCCAAGTGCATAAAACTTAGTATGTATTGAGTTAAGTATTGAATATAAATGCAAGTAACACATGATACCTATCTCTAAGGAGCTTAGTGTAGTAGAAGAGGCAGAAAAAAATACCTACAGTATAATATGATAGATGTATTTCTAATACCTCCAATTATACATTAAATTTAGTAACTAGATAATACTACTGATATTTTTAGGGGACACAAACTTAGAAAGAGATCTAATAAAACATAAAAGTAAAATCATCATTGATAATTCAGTATGTGGAATCTAGAGGAAAGTGTAAAATACTGTGTAAAAGGAGGAAAATTTGGAAGTTAATGAGAGTATTAAAAAGATAATATGTGTTAGAAATGTGAGAAATCTGTTATAGGCCTTTAAAAAGGGCTCTATAAGTACTTTATTAGGCTAACAATGAAAATTCAAACCAGGAGGTAACTTTGGATGGTTCAGAAGGAAAAAAATTAAGACCAAATCAATTTTTCACTGAGATGTTGTTGTTAGGTGCCATCGAGTCGGTATCTGACTCATAGCGACTCTCATAGGGTTTTCAATGGCAGGCTGTTCGGGATTGCCTTGGGAGTGGATTGCCAGGCCCTTCTCCCATTTTTGCGGTGCTGGGAATCGAACTCGGGACCTCAGAGACTGCAGCGCAGCGCTCTACCAACTGAGCTAAATCCCAGCCCTTTCACTGAGATAAAAACTCTTTATTCTACAGGCTGAGGGCAGAAAATATGAAGAAAAATTTTAGGAGTTTATAGTAAATCAAAGTTTAAGAATCTAGTAGAAGGAGAAAAACATAGGAAAAACATTTAAAGATATAAGCGTAGGCAAGAACTTCCTTAAAATAACTTCAAATAGCCCCAGAAATAGCACTAAGAATTGACAAATGGGATTGCATGAAATTAAAAAGCTTCTGCACAGTAAAGAAAACAATAAAGATAGAAAATCTTTGCCAATCATACATTTGACATGGGATTAATATCTATAATACATAAATAACCCAAAAAATTAAATACCAAGAAAAAAATCTAATCAATAAGTGGGCAACTGAATTGAATAGATCTTTCTCAAAAGATATACAACTGGCCAATTAATACATGAAAAAATGTTCAGCATCCTTAGCTATCAGGGAAATGAAAATCAAAACTACACTGAGATTCTATCTCACCCCAGGCAGAATGGCTAACATCAACAAAACAACAAATGCTGGTGAGGATGCAGGGGGAGAAGCAACTATTCTACACTGTTGGTGGGATCATAATCTAGGATAGCCATTATAAAAATTAGTATGGAGGTTCCTCACAAAAATAAGAAGAGAACTATCCTATGATCCAGCTATACCATTCCTAGGTATATACCCAAAGGAATCTAAGTCATCATACCATAGAGACACCTGTATTTTCATGTTCACTGCAACACTGTTAACAATCACCAAGATGCAGAATCAACTCACATGTCTATCAACAGATGGATTTTAAAAAGTGATATATATACACAATGGCATTTTACTCATACCTAAAGAAGAATCAAATTACGTCATTTGCAGGAAAATAGATGTAACTGGACATCATCCTTTTAAGCAAAACAAAACAGACTCAGAAAGGCAAATACCACATATGCAAAAGCTAGATTTATTTTTAAAAGAAATATATATGTACATATGATTGGCAAGTATATTGGCAAGGGAGAATATTTGGATGGGGAAGGGGAATAGTGGGAGGGGATGGTAGCAACATGGGGAGTAATGAGGGAGTAAATAAGAGCAAAGTACATGATATAACTGTATGGAAATATTGTAATAAAACTCATATTGAACACTAATTTTTTTAAGTTGATGTTAAAAAAGGAAAAGCTAGGCATTATGGCACACATGTATAATGCTAGCACTGACAGAGGCAGAAGGATTGCAAGTTTGGAGCATGAGTAGGCCACACAGCAAAATCCACTCTCAAAAAAAAAAAAAAATCTAGCAGAATTTGCCAACTGATCATCTCCTAGATTTTTTCTGATTCTTTCTTCCTTCCTGTTCGTAGAGGATCCTCTCCTAACGCTTGAAATTAAGGCAACTTCATATTTACATTTAGCTTATTAGCATAGTAAGCCACATTTTTTAGTGGAATTCAACTATCTCAAACCATTTTTGTGGTTTAAGCACTAAGTACCAGTGCAGTTCTAAGTACAGTTCTGAATATAATCTGAATATAATCTGAATATAAATATAGTAAATAGAGGTGGTGGCTGGATGGGCAGACAGACTGATGGAAGGAGGGATAAGAGAGAGAAACAGAATGATCTCTGGGGAATAGATCTCAATTACACCAGACAAGTGAAGTGGAATACTAAAACAGGTAACTAAACTTTCATTTCATGTCTGCATTTATTTTTCTAAAATACAAGAATAGTGTGACCAAGCCAGGCATAGTAGTGCATGCCTATAATCCCAGCACTCAAGAGGCTGAGGCAGGATTGCTGTTGAGTTTAGGCCAGGCTGGACTACACAGTGAGTTTCTGCCTCAGGGGGAAAAAAAAATGGTGACCAATACTTGTAAAACTGATTATTAGCAGTGGGCTGCTGGTTCCAATAGCATTACAGCTATCAGGGTAGAAAAGCCTTACCAACCATCACAACATAATTTACTTCACATTTAGGAGAATGTATCTGTGGAAAAAGAGTAGAGGAGGGTTCACGAGAATATTTTGAAGAAAGTTATCACTAAACATACCTTTCAGATAAAAAACAGCTCTTGAGAGGACTTAGATTTTGACAAGATTCTAGGCTGCCAGCAGATGATGAAGAAAGTTGCTCTGATTGCAAGTTGTTTGTATCACTCAAACTGGCCTCAGTTATTGGTGGACTCTTTATGTATTTTCTTCCTAACTCCGTTCCCAGGACATTCGTCAATATAACTCTGGGTATCCTGTCACACAGAATAACAAATACCATACTGTACTGAAGTTTTCAGTAAAAAATATACTCTAGAAGTTTAATTTTCAAACACTTTCATCTTAGCACAAGTAAGCTATTAGGACTACACCATCCTAGAAATCAACACATGAATACTCAAAAGATTGAATAAACACAATCTTTTTTGGTTTTTAGAAGTAAATGTTTCTTACAAATTATGGCACAGATTAGCATGCCACTATCATTTCTTTAATTGTACTAATGGATGGTATTGCAGTGCTTGGAATTTTAACCAGTTTTCCCCAAAAATGTTTCCTTTTTCTTTACTAGTACTTATTAAACACAGATTACTACAAACCAATTCAAGAAATTTTTGTCTCATTTAGCAGAAAGGTCTTAACAAGTAACTACATATTTGTAAATTGACAAATGACAAACACTGTGTACAATAAGAAGACATCATTTAGATTGCATGTATGGTAATGAAAAATTCCATAAATGAAACAGCACATATACTGATGAAAATGTTGGTGCTAATATTATAATATCATCAGGGAAAGAGTCAATAAATTAAACATTTAGAAAATTAAAGTATATCTTAAAAGCTCCAAACTTTTTAAAACTGGAGACTATATTAAATGTGGGTATGCAGCTGTACCACCCTGGCATCCAATATTGTCAGATCTCAGAAGCTAAACAGGGTCAGGCCTGGTTAGGACTTGAATGGGAGACCATCTGGGAACACCAAGTGCTATATATAGGCTTTGGAGAAGGACCAGGCAGCCCACTCCCAAAAAAACAATAAGCCATTGGAAATTTTATGAATAGCAGAGAAGCACTGATATCGTGCCAGGCATGGCACCATGTCAGGGAGTGTTTTATCTGTTGTAAATAGGGTCACTATAAATTGGACCCAACTCAATGGCACCTAACAACAACAATATAAAACACACTATATAAGTCAAGTGTCTTCTCAGATAGAAGGAAGTAGTATATCTTTGCTTGGTTAGTTAGTTGCTATTATGAACAAGTGATGTACTGTACTACACTACAATGACGCCCTCAAGACCACAATTTACATAACATGCAATGCCCTGGGTTTGATCCCCAGCATGGTGTGGGATGACAGGACAGAGATTACTACTGACCCTGAATTGATGCCCCCACATGTCTGTCAGCTTGTCATGCTGTGGAATTTTGCATGTTGCTATGAGGCTGAAAGCTATGCCACTGGTATTTCAGATACCAGCAGGGCCACCCACGGTGGACAGGTTTCAGCTGAGCTTCCAGACTAAGACAGATTAGGAAGAAGGACCTGGCAGCCCACTCATGAAACAATTGTTGTTGTTATTGTTGTTGTTGTTGTTGTTGTTGTTGTTGTTAGGTGCCACTGAGTCAGGCCCAACTCAAAGAGACCCTAGGTACAATAGAACAAAACACTGTCTGACACTGTGCCATGCCCAGCACTACTGTCAGTACTTCTCTGCTATTCATAGGGTTTTACATGGCTGATTGTTTTGGGGAGTGGGATGCTGAGTCCTTCTCCCAAGCCTACAGCAACTATTATTCCCAGGTGAAATACCATCCAAATACTAACCAGGCCCAACGTTGCTTAGCTTCTGCAATCTGATGAGATTGGATGCCAGGGTGATATGGCTGTAGAACCAGAAACAATCAGCCATTGAAAACTCTATAAATAGTAGAGAAGCACTGACAAATATAGTGCCAAAAATAAGCTCCCCAAGCTATAAGGCACTCAAAAGACAAGTATGGAAGACCTGCCTCCTCAAAGAGTCAGCCTTAATGATGGGAACGGCATAAAGCTCCTGTGAGTTCCCTTGCTGTAGTGGCTGTAACAATGGGCTCAAATATACAAAGATTGTGTGCATGGCACAGTTTTGGTAGTGTTCTGTTCTGCTGTACTTAAGGTTGCTGAGTTGGATGTGATTCAGCAGCACCTAACTAAATAGCAACTGAATTGACTAGTGCAAGCCAAATTATTGTCATTTTTTAAAAATTCTTGCTACTGTATTTTTTAAGAGACAAGTTCTCACTATGTTGCCTAACCTGGCCCCAAACTCTTCAGCTCAAGATCCTGCCTGAAGCTCTCCATTACATAGGAATACTGATGCTTGGTACTGAACCTGGCCTGCTACTACATTTTTGAAGTGTGCCTGCCTCCTCAACTGATACCAAAATGTGGCTAACAGTCCTTAACTGATACTCTGTGGAAAAAACAGATATACTTAGAAAGGGCCAGTGTATTGCTAAATGGAAATGTGAACATCACTGAACTTTATTACATTTGTTGTAGTACACAGAGGTAATTCCTGTTTATTTTCACTATACAAAAACATTATGTTCCTTTCACTATGTTTCCGATGGTGTACAAAGCCAGACTTTAGGAGAATTTTTACATTAGTTCTCTATTTTAAACATGCAGAACGCAAAGCTCAGAAAACTTAAATGATTTGTCCAAGTAAAAGTAGCTCTTTGCAATGGAAGAACTTAGGCCTCTTATATCTAGGGTTTGTTGTTGTTGTTGTTGTTGTTGTTGTTGTTGTTGTTGTTGTCGTCATCTATTCTATTCCATAAAAATATATCCTCAATACTAACTTGCAAAAGATTCCAGATAACTGAGTTTTTCTATAAATACTTAAAGAAACCCTTGAAAAGACCTATTTCTAGCATAACTACCATAAAAACCTATTAAAAATATTAAATAGTATGTATGATCTAAACCCCCACAGGTCTGTCAGTTTGCCACACTGTGGGGGCTTATGCGTTGCAATGAGGCTGAGAGCTCTGCCACTGGTACCTCAGATATGAGCAAGGTTAACCATGGTGGACAGGTTTTCAGCTGAGCTTCCAGACTAAGACAGACTAGGGAGTAGGACCTGGTGAACCACTTCTGAAACTACTAGCCATTGAAAATCCTACGAGTAGCAAAGAAACACTGTCAGATATAGTGCCGGAAAATGAGGTCCCCAGGTTGGAAGGCACTCAAAAGACTACTGGGGAAGAGTTGCCTCCTCCAAGTAGAGTCTACCGTGATGGCAGAAATGGAGTAAAGCCCCAGGCACCTCCATTTGCTGATGTGGCACGACTGAAAATGAGGAGAAACAACTGTAAACATCCATTAATAATTGGAACATGGAATGTATGTAGTATGAATCTAGGAAAGTTAGAAATCGTTAAAAGAGAAATGGAGCACATAAACATTGACACTCTAGGCATCAGTGAGCTAAAATGGACCGGCATAGGCCATTTTGAGTCAGACAAACATATGGTCTACTATGCTGGGAATGATAAACTAAAGAGAAATGGGGTTGCATTCATCATCAAAAAAGACATTTCAAGATCTGTCATGAAATACAATGTCGTCAGTGATAGAATAATATCCACACGTCTACAAGGAAGGCTAGTTAATATGACTATTATTCAAATTTATGCACCCACCACTAAGTCCACAAATGAAGAAAGGGAAGACTTCTGTCAGCTTCTGCAATCTGAAATAGATCAAACATGCAATCAAGACATACTGATAATCACCGGTGACTGGAATGCAAAGGTTGGAAACCAAGAAGAAGGCTGAGTAGTTAGAAAATATGGTCTTGGTGACAGAAACGAAACTGGAGATCGCATGATAGAATTTTGTCAGACCAATGACCTTTTCATTACAAATACATTTTTTCAACACCATAAACGGAGACTATACACATGGACTTCACCAGATGGAACTTACAGGAATCAAACTGACTACATATGTGGAAAGAGAAGAGGGAAGAGCTCTAAACAAAATGTCAAAACAAGACCAGGTGCTTACTGTGGATCACACCATCAACTTCTCATATGCAAGTTCAAACTGAAGCTGAAGAAAATTAGAACAAGTATATGAGAGCCACAGTATGACCTTGAGTGTATCCCACCTGAGTGCAGAGACCACTTCAAGAATAGGTTTAATGCATTAGACACAAATGATAGGAGACCAGAGGAGTTGTGGCATGACATCAAAGATATCATTCAAGAAGGAAGCAAAAAGTTCTTAAAACGACAAGAAAAAAAGAAAAGACCAAATTACACGTCAAAAGAGACAGAACTTGCCCTTGAACGTCGAGCAGCTAAAGTAAAAGGAAGACATGATGAAGTTAAGGAACTAAACAGAAGATTTCAGAAGGCAACTTGAGAAGACAAAAACAAGTACTATAATGACATGTGCAAGGAGCTGGAGGCGGAAAACCAAAAGGGAAGAACACGCTCTGTGTTTCTCAAGCTTAAGGAAGTGAAGAAAAAATTCAAGCCTCGAGTGGCAGTAGTGAAAGATTCTACAGGGAAAATATTAAATGATGCAGGAAACATCAAAAGAAGATGGGAAGAATACACAGAGTCATTATACAAGAAAGAATTGGTAGATGCCCAACCATTCTAAGAGGTTGCACATGAAGAGGAACCAATGGTGTTGAAAGATGAAGTGGAAGCTGCCTTGAAAGAACTGGCGAAACACAAGGCTCCAGGAATTGATGGGATACCAATAGAGATGTTTCAACAAACAGATGCAGCACTAGAGATGTTAACATGTTTGTGCCAACAGGTCTGGAAAACAGCTACTTGGCCAACTGACTGGAAGAGATCCATATTTGTGCCTATTCCCAAAAAAGGGGGATCCAACTGAATGTGCAAACTATCAGACAATATCATTAATATCGCACACAAGCAAAGTTCTACTAAAGATCATTCAGAAGCGACTGCAGCAGTATATAGACAGGGAATTATCGGAAAATCAAGCAGGATTCAGAAGAGAGTGGGGAACCAGGGACATCATTGCTGATGTCAGGTGGATATCAGCTGAAAGCATAGAATACCAGCAAGAGGTCTATCTATGTTTTATTGACTATGCAAAGGCATTTGATTGTGTGGATCCTAATAAATTATGGATAACACTTTGGAAATTGGGAATACCAGAACACCTAATTGTGCTCATGAGAAATCTGTACATGAACCAGGAGGCAGTTGTTTGAATAGAACAAGGAAACACTGCATGGTTTAAAGTTGAGAAAGGTGTGCGTCAGGGCTGTATACTTTCACCCTATCTCTTCAATTTATATGAGGAGCAAATAATCCGAGAAGCAGGACTTTCTGAGGAAGAACGTGGCATCAAGATTGGAGGAAGACTCATTAACAACCTGTGTTATGCAGATGACACAACTCTGCTTGCTAAAGGTGAAGAGGATTTAAAATATTTACTGATGAAGATCAAAGATCATAGCCTTCAATATGGGTTACGACTAAACATCAACAAAACAAACATCCTTACGACTGGGTCAGCGCGCAACTTCACATTAAATGGAGAAAAGATTGAGGTTGTCCAAGATTTTGCTTTGCTTGGCTCTATAATCAACACCCGTGGAAGCAGCAGTCAAGAAATCAAAAGACACATTGCTCTAGGAAAAGCTGTGGCAAAAGATCTCTTTAGAGTACTGAAAAGCAGAGATGTCACATTGCAGACGAAGGTGAGTCTGACTCATGCCATGGTATTTTCAGTCGCATCATGTGGTTGTAAAAGCTGGATTTTGAACAAGGGAAACAGAAAAAGAATTGATGGTTTTGAATTGTGGTGCTGGAGACGTCTATTGAATATACCTCGGACTGTCAAAAGAACCAACAAATCTTTCCTAAGAGAAGTGCAACCAGAGTGCTGCTTGGAAGCAAGAATGGCCAGACTGCGTCTTACATATTTTGGACATGTAGTCAGGAGAGATCAATCCCTGGAGAAGGACATTATGTTTGGGAGAGTGTCAGGTCAACGCAAAAGAGGAAAACCCTCCACCAGATGGATTGACACAGTGTCTGCAACAATGGGCTTAAACATAAATAAGATCGTTTTCCTGGCACAGAATCAGCAAGTGTTTCAATCTGCTGTACATAGGGTCGCTATGAGTTGGACTGGACTTGAAGTCACCTAACAACAACAACAACATGATCTAAAAACAAATGCTAATAGTAAATACAAGTCCATGAAATTAAGAGTTTATGAAGAAAGAACAAAGGAAAAAGAAAACTGTCACGTAGTATACCCTCTAATTGTGCGCAAGTGAGGCAGAGATAGTTTCATTCTTCTTGTATGATTTAAATTGCTGAGTATCCTATTTAGTATTGTTTGCTTTACATACGTGATACCTGACAGAACTATCCTTAAAAATGCTAGATTTAAAGTGGCAATAGGAACAGTAAAGAAGCTTCACTGATCCTATACTATGTACTGCTCTGAAATGAATCAGAAAAGGAAACTCAACTGTGGTTCTCAATACTTTAGAAAAAATACTGTAGTATTAGTAGAGAAAGTTTTATTCAAGTTAGGGTCATTTTTTCCAAATAAATATTCTTATATAAATAAAAATTTATTTACTTTTAAGAACTGAAAGAATCTGGTACACTACATTGATAGCCCATTTTAAGAATTAATAACTTTTAGCCAGGCATGCAGGCATATGCCTATAATCCCAGTGACTCGGGAGGCAAGGCAGGAAGATTACAATTTTGAGGTCATAGGTAGCCTTCATAATTTAGGGAGATGCTGTCTCAAAATAAAAAATTTAAAAACGGGGACTCAGGGTGCAGCTCAGTGGTAGATCACTTGCAAACTATACAAGAGGCCCTGGATTCAAACTCCAGATATCACCAAAAGAGAGAAAAAAAATAACTTTGAATGATCCCCATCATTACTGAATTCTAAAATGTTGCTCATTACACATAAAAAATAATCCAAAAACTGTAGTATTCAAGAGAAAAATTGGGTCATATAAGGAGACATATCAAAGAAATGTCAATAGTCATTTAGTATCTCTGTTTAAATGTCTAACAAGAGCATAGTTTGTATATGTCTTAAAATACTAGGCTCCTAAAATAATCTTTTTCTCTAAAATAAGGAAAATTAATCCTGCATGTAGTACTGAAAAGAATAATTTGACCAAAACTGTAGTATAAACGTCAGCAAGGAAAGGGACATTTCTCAGTGTTAGAATTTTCTTCTAAATAATAAATGATCATTTCATTCTTGTATAGTTTGTTTTGCTGCTAGATTTCAAAGAAACCAAAAGAAAAAATAAAAAGAAAGAAATTAACAAAAAAACTTAAGAGGACAAATAAGACCTTCTATGTTGAACAAAGCTAAATGTCTTCCCTAGACCGCAAGTTTGAGGCAAGAAGCAGCCTGCACAAACTAGTAAGACTCTTTCTTAAAAAAAAAAAAAAAAAATTAAAGGGGCTAAGGATGCAGTTCAGTGGTAGAGCACTTGCCTAGCATGAACAAGGCCCTGGGTTCAACACCTCAGTACTGGGGCAGGAAAAAATTCTTAGAAGAGAAAAATTTCAAAATTCAACCAAAAATCATTTGAAAAGATTATATGCCAACCTGCACCACTAAAGGACTAGAGATCTTGAGGGCCTCTGAAGTTATCAGAAAGTTAAAGACACTATCTTATCATGTCCATAGTAATATGTCTTTCAATTGTTGTGGTGGTTGTTACTATTGTTGGGTGCCATCAAGTCAGATCCGACTCATAGAGACCCTATGTACAACAGAACAAAACACTCTTCAACACTGTGCCATCCCCGGTACTATGTTGGTGCCGCTCTGCTGTTCACAAGGTTTTCAATGGCCAGTTGTTTCAGGAGTGGGCTGCCAGGCATGTCTCCCATTTTTGCAGTGCTGGAGATTGAACCAAGGGCCTAAAAGCACACAGAACAGCACTCTATCTACTGAGCTAAACCTCAGACCCTATCTTTCAATCAGAAAGCACTGTATTAATATGAGAACAAATGCCACAGGAACACTTAAAGTAGAACATTTAAAGATAATGAATAACATAGAATGTTAATGAGGGTAATCCAAAAGGTAATGAATAACATAAAATATATATTAATATCCAATTCCTAAAATTAGAAGGGTAAAAATGTAAAGAGAAACAGTATCGCACAGGGATTAAGGACAAGAACTGTGGAGTCAGACAAGCATAAATTTCTGATTTCACCACCTACTAATTATATATTCCTGGGAAAGTCACTTACCATAACTTCTACTTCTTAGCATTGATCATCTCATCTCTAAAATGGGAAGAATAGTATCTTTCTTACCAGTTTAGATAAACGAAATAACAGATTTTTAAAAATTAGCATAATTCTTGGCAGAGTGCACAATAAATGGAAATTCACTTTAATTTTTATATAATTAACGTCTTGCTCAAAGTTATAAACTACTTTTCAAATAGTGCTTAACTGTCATAATTTATTATGCTCTGCAATCTTGATCAAATTATTATCTTTTAAAACTTGTGTCTAGCTGAACAGTTATCAATTACTATACTTAGCTCTTTTTTTCCCCATAGTACTAGGGGGCTGAACCCAGGGCCTTGAGCATACTTTGTAAGTGTTCTACCACTGAGCTGTGCCCCAAGCCTATTTTTAATTTTTTATCTTGAGACAGGGTCTCCCTAAGTTACACTGGCTGCATCTGACCTTGATCTTGGACACTATCTTGACACTATCTCTGTCTCTGTCTCTGCCTTCTGTCTCTGCCTTCTGAGTCACTGGAATTACAGATGTGTGCCACTGTACTCAGCCTTTACTTAGTTTTTCATAACACACAGTGATAGTCCAAACACCTTTTATCACCTATGGATAGCATATCCAATCTGAATACCTAAAGGAAACAAAGAGCTCTGTGTGACAGTCTTACAGAATACAAGTCAATAAGTTCATAACACCCAAACTGTCTTTTAGAGTATAACTATATAAATTAGTAAGGGCTAAGATTTAGCTCAGTTAGTAGAACACCACTCTGCAGTCTCTGAGGTCCCAGGTTCGATTCCCAGCACTGCAAAAACAGAAGGATATGGCAACCCATCGCCAAAATAATATGAATTGGATATGACTCAACAGCACCTAACAACAACAACATATAAATTAGTACTGCCATGGATAGTTTACCTGTAGCTGTACCACAGTGGCATCTGATGCCATGACATCTTGGAAACTAAGCAGGGCCGGGTCTGGTTCCTATTTAGATGGGAGACCACCTGGGAACACCAGGTGCTGTAGTCTTGGGAGAAGGACCCGACAACCCACTCTCAAAAAACAATAAGCCATTGAAAACTCTATGACCACCAGAGAAGCACTGACAATAGCGTTTCACCTGTTGTGCATAGGTCGCTATGAGTTGGACACCAACTTGATGCCCCGTAACAACAGCAATGGATAGTGCAGGGCTAGCTGGCATTTCAAAAAGTTCTGAATTTTCAAAAGACTTTGAAATAAAGATGTATACTTAATCTCTCATACTATCTCAACCTGGAAAGAAAGAATGAAAATTGTCATTTCATACAGTCTTTCCAATTTGTTTTCATAAGTATGCAAATGGTATCAGTAACTAAAACATAACTTGCTTAACTTTACTTACTAATATTATGAAATCACACTTAAAATATCACAAATATGCTAAACTAAAACAGGAAAAAATTTCAAAATGCAGTGAGATACAGAAGAAAGTATGCTGGCTGAAAAGTAGTGCATTTTCTGATTGTGTCTACATGCTTATTCTCTCAAATTGTAGGTTCCATCTCTGCTTAAGTAACAGGGTAACTATGAGATTCAAATATTTAATAGATGGGAAGTACTTTGAAAAACCGATAAGGTATTAATATACAACTTCACTTTGAGAACAAATTGTTAAAGAAATGAGATCCTTAATTAAAAAAAAAGAAAGAAAGAAACCAAAGAGAGAGAAATTAGGTTCTTGTTGAAAAATAACAATTAGAGCTGGGGCTGTATTGTAGCTCAGTGGTAGAGCACCTGCCTAGCATGCACAAGGTCCTGGTTCCATCCACAGCATAGTGGGGGGAATCACAGATGGGACCATGTCTGTATCCAGAAAGATAACAATTATACCTGCAAATAAAGCTGCAATATATTTTAAAAACCTCTAATGGTAATTTAATTTTATTTTGTTATAATTCTAGATGAATGTCTTCATATAATTTATGGCATTTTAACAGGGTTCTCATAAATCTATTCTTTCCTCAGATAACAGTTCAAAATATACCTTCTAAATCAATTTCTTAAGAAAATGTAGGGAAAAACAGCATTTTTGAATAACATTCTTAAAGAGATCCACACATTTTCTAAATTTGCTTTTTCCCTTTTATTAAGCTAAACTTTAAATGAATAATTTAACACTCAAATAGAATATTACTGGTCTAAAGGAATCTTTAAGTAATAGAAATACTATAGTGTTTAAAAAGTTCTACCATCCCAGTGTCTGCAATATCTAATGTTTTTAAAGTTCAAATGTATAATTTAAGAAAAAAATGAATAAGCATATTTACATCAGAGAAATTCCAAGTACCAAGAAGTAAGTCTTCTTAATGGAATATTGATACAGGGTATCCTACATTTCCGTCACAAGCTCTGGTGCCAATTGATGAAAACATAGAAGAAGAGTTTATCTTCTCAAAAGCCTGATATGTGTGTTCAACTAGGCTCCTTCTTACCTACTTACTGAAGCTTATAAATGTCTGGAAATTTCCTCTTAGGAAGACAGATGTGAACAGCATATGGAGTTAAGACCATACAGCAAAATGTCTTAATGGTTCCTTTCTAAAAAGTCCAAGGTATTATAAGAGTTATTCTTGTAACTAGTAACATTTGTTTATTTAAGAACAAATGCAGAAAAAGTCTGGTGTAAGATGCCAGATTAGATGCAGCCTTCATGTGATGCAGTAAAACAACAGAAACTTACTAGGAAGGAGTGGACTCTATTCCAAGGAGAGAAAGACTGGAAAAGCACAGAAATCACAAAGGATGTTATAAGACAGTTTCAGAATGCAGAACAGAGCTGAGCAGTAAAAGGGATTGAGTAGGACACATCTCCAGCCAAAGCTCCCAAGTGTGGGAGGGGAACTGGAGACCTTACCATAAAGGTAAGCAGAACAGCCCTGGGGAGCAGATTTGCAGTCCCACAGAACAAGCCAAAGGTCCTTAATGCCTTGGATCCATTTAGGGGATTCAGTGAGCCAGTGGCTATTCCTGACTGGGGGCACGGGGTCAACACTGGGAAAAGATTTATGTTGTCACCCTCCAAATCTTGCCGGGCCATCACTGGGTGCCATCTTGAAAAGGAAACTATTGTATGAGATTGAGCTACTGGGAGGGGGAGGTCCTGAAAACAGAATAATCACCAGTCAGGGAACCTAGTGGTAACCTGATATAACCTCAAGAAGTGACACAGCTGCAACAAGCAGTTACAGAGATGGGGGAAGGTGAGACACTCATACTGTGAGAGGTTAGGGCAGCAGGAGGCTCAGGCAAGGTGGATGGTAGCCCTGAGGGAAACTTTGGAGACCAGCAACTCTGAGCCAAGGTCAGATAAAAGACTCCATCTTCAACTGACCACCACTTCTACCTACAAGACTCCAATATTAAAGAACCCAGAAAGAAACCACTCCATCATGCTGTATTCTTTTTTTTTTTTTCCCTTTCTTTCTTTTTTTATTTTTCTCTCCTACCCCCCACTTTCATGGTTTGTTTTCCTCATTTCCCTGTCTTTCTTTTTTTCTTTTTTTACATTTTATATTTTATTTTTATTTGTGGCACTGAGGAATGATCCCAGGGCCTTGTGCTAGGTAAGTACACTACCACTGAGCTATAGTCCCATCCTTTTAAAAAAAATTTATTTTGAGACAGGGTCTCAATAAATTAGGTACATTGCCTCTAGCCATGAGCCTACAATCCACCTGCCTTAGCTTCCTGAGTCACTAGGATTACTGGTATGGGCCACTACATCCAGCTGAGAATTACATTTTTTTTCCAGGGCTGGGGATGAAACCTAGAGCCCTAAGCAAGCACTCTACCACTAAGCTACATCTCCAGCCCTTTCATTTCTTTTTTTCTTTTTTCTTTTTCTTTCTTTTTCTTTTTTTTTTTTTCCCCCAGTACTGGGGAGTTGAACCCAGTACTGGGTTCATGCATGCTTTTCTAAGTGCTCTACCAATAAGCAACACACACAGCCCAGTTTTTTTGTTTTGAGACAGGGTCTCCCTAAATTGTGCAGGCTACTTCTAGCCACGAACTTGTGATCCTCCTGCCTCCCCTTCCCAAGTCATTGGGATTATAGGTATATGCCAACACACCTGGCCATTTCTCTCTTTTCTCTAATGTAATTTTTATCCTTTTTCTTTTTTTAGTTTTCTTTTTCATCTTTTGCTGCCTATGTACCACTCTTTTTCTATTAACTATACTTTTAGTATCATTTTTGCTTTTTTTTCAAAAAGAAATCTCTGGTGTTTTACTTCTTCTTGTTCTTTCTGTGTTTACATAATTTTGATTATACATTTTTTTCTTTATTGTGGAACTAGGTTTTTTTAATCTTTTGTCCTTTCTCTCCCTCTTCCTAACACTCATTTTTTTCTGGATCTTCTTTTTCTTCTCTTCTACATAACCCTTGCTGCTTCTTTCTTACTCTCTCTTCTTTGCCCTGCCCCCTTTTTTATTTTAAGCACTTACTATTTTTATCTTCACCCTAAATAGTTTGTAACTTCAAAGCTTATTCTATATTACTGTCATCATTTTCTGTTCTATGCACATTGGTAGTGTAATAGTTGGCTTTAACTGATTTTTAGTGCATTTCTATATCTGGTTGGGTCAGCTATTATACCTATTACAGTGGTTTGTCTTCTCCTAAGTGGTAATTTCTCTGAGATTAAGGACTTAGGAGAAATCTGCTCATGAAGATCCTCAGATAAAACAGGAAGAATCCAGGGAGTAGAAGAAGGAGCTGAGATTAAAAAAAAAAAAATTAATGGCACCAAAAACCTATTCAAAGAAATTACAATAGAAAATCTCCAATTTGGGGGAAAGAACCTCCTCTCAACATATTATAGCTAAAATGCCAAGACCACAAAACAAAAACCAATATTAAAAGCTGCAAGAGAAAAGGACCAACTCACTTCCAAAGACAAACTCACCTGACATCAGACATCTTAGCACAAACTCTAAAACCCAGCAAAGCATGCAAATTATCTATTTCAAATCTTGAAAGTAAATAATTGCCAAGTAATGTTATCTTAGCCAGCAAAGTTATTTAAAATCAATGGAGAAAGACCTTCCAAAACAAGCACAGACTAAAGCAATTTGCAGTCACCAAGACTGCATTGCAAAACATACTTAAAAGAATCCTGTACACACAGAATGAAGAAAAAGAAGAGAAGAACTAAAGAGAACTAGAAAAGACTCAGTCATGTCTAACACACACACACACACACACAAAAAAAAACACAAACCCTAAATATGAGTAAGAGAGAAAGAACAAAGAGTATGCAAGTATACAAACCAACCAGAAAAACACCCAACACAATTATAATAATCAGGAACCCATTTAAATAATAACCCTAAATATAAATGGTCTTAACTCTCCAATTAAAAGAAATAAGACTCATAGATTGGATTTTTTAAAAGATCCAACAATTTATTATCTGCAAGAAACATACCTCATTGGCAAACACATTCACAGACTAAAAGTGAAAGGATAGAAATTGATAAACTGATATGCCAAGCAAGCTGAAACAAACAACAACAAAAAAGTAGCCATCCTCACATGAGACAAAGCTGACTTTAAGTTAAAATTAGTTAGAAGAGATAAAGAAGAGCACTATATATTAATAAAGGGAACAACTGATCAAAAAGATATAACTATTGCAAGCATATATGCATTAAAAATGCAAACAAATATGTTCCAAATATTCATTCTTCTTAGAAGCTGACAGAACCTTCTCTAAAATAGATAACAATTTAGGTCATTAATCTTAACAAATACAGCAAAATTGAAATATGTTCACTTATCTTTTAGGACCATAACAGAATAAAACTACAGATTGACCCTGGATGCTGTTAGAAACACAAGGTGTGCCCTTCAGGTGAACCTGCCATCAAAATGACAGTGCTTCCTATTTGAAAAAAAAATAAAAAGGTCATTTGTTCTCAAAAAAAAAGAAAAAAACACTACAGATTGGCAGCAAGAGAAACTACAGAAACATTACAAATATGTGAAGATTGAACAATACAATTTTAAATGATCAATGGGTCCTTCAAGAAATCAGGGAGGAAATTTAAAAATTCTCAGAAATGAAAATGAAAACACAACCTACCAGAATCTCTGGGGCACATGAAAGGTAACTCTAAGAGGAAAGCTTATAACTATGAGTACTTATACTAAAAAATCAGAGAACATTCCAATGAATAACTTAATTATGTACCCCAATGTCTTAGGAAACAAGAACAAGTAAAACTCAAAATAAATCAATAGATGGAAAGAAATAACAAAGGACAGAAATTAATGAAATGGAGACTTGTTGTTGTTAGGTGCCATCAAGTTGCGTCCGACTCATAGCAACATTTACAGGGTTTTTCAATGACTGATTGCTTTGGGATTGCCTCAGGAGTGGAGTGCCACATCCTTCTCCCATTTTTGCAGGGCTGGGAATCGAACTCAGGACCTCAGAGACTGTAGAGCAGTGCTCTACCAACTGAGCTAAATCCCACTAAAGAACAATAAAAAGAACTGATGAAACAAAGAGCTTGTTCCTTGAAAATATAAACAAGATCAACAAACTCTTAGCCAAACTAAACAAAATAAAGAAAGATAAGACTCAAATTAATAAAATTAAAGATGAAAAGTGGGAAATTACAATAGATACCAATGAAATCCAGAGAATCACTAGGGAATACTTTGAAAACTTATATTCCAAAAACTGAAAAACTTAGATCTGATGGATAAATTTCTGGACACATATGACCTACCACAATTAAATCAAGAGCATATAAACAACTTAAACAGATCTATAATGAGCAGCCAGATTGAAGCAATAATTAAGAAGCTTCCAACAAAGTAAAACGCAGGACCAGATGGATTCATTGCCAAATTCTACAAAATCTTTAAAGAAGAAATAATACCAATGTTCCTCAAACTATTCCATAAAATAAAAATGGAAGAAACACTACCAAACTTATATTATGAAGCTAGTATTACCCTGATACAAAAACCAGTTAAAGATACAACAAAAAAGAAAAACTACAGACCAATTTCCCTGATGAATATGGACACAAAAATCCTTAATAAAATACTTTCAAATCAACTTCAATAACACATTAAAAAGATTATAAACAATGATTAAGTTGGTTTCATTCCAAGGATGCAAGGGTGGTTCAACATAAGCAACACAAAAAATGTAGTACAGCACATAAATAGACTCAGAGACAGAAATCACATACTTATGTCAATAGGTGCAGAAAAAGCTTTTGACAAAGTTCAACATCTTTCATGATAAAAGGTCTGAAGAAACTAGGAATTGAGGCCACATGCTCAATATAATAAAGACAATATATGAAAAACCCAGCCTGGGGTTTAGCCCAGTGGGTAGGGTGCTGCTCTGCACTCTCTGAGGTCCTCAATTCGATCTCCAGCACTGCAAAAAATGCGAGAAGGATGTGGAAGCCCACTCTGAAACAATTAACCATTGAAAACCCTATGAATAGCAGAGAATCACGGACAATAGTACTGAGCAAGGCAGAGTGTTGGGTAGTGTTTCTTCTCCTGTACATAGGGTTACCATGGGTCAGACCCAAATGGACAGCACCTAACCACAACAACAACATGAACAACCTACATCCAACAAGGACATACTAAATGGAGAAAAACTGAAAGCATTTCTTCTAAAATTAGGAACAAAACAAGGATTTCCAGTCTCTCCACTGTTATTCAATACAGTAATTGAACTCTCAGCCATATCTATAAGGCAAAAGAAAGAAATAAAAGGGATACAAATAGGAAAGGAAGGGTCAAAATACCCCATTTAATACATGATATGATCCTATACTTAAAAGAACCTAAAGACTCCACCAGAAAACTCTTTCAGCTGATAAACACTTTCAGCAAAGTACTAGGATACAAAAATCAACACATAAAAATCAGTAACTTTTCTAAATACCAATAATTGCCAGGCTGAGAAATAAATCAGGAAGACAATCCCATTTATAGTTTTTTCAAAAGGAATAGAATACTTAGGAATAAACATAACCAAGAAAATGAAAGACTTTTACAACAAAAAATTTAAAACACTGAAGACAGAAATTGAAGAAGACACTAGAAGATGGAAACACCTTTAATGTTCATGAATCAGAAGAACTAATATTGTGAAAGTGGCTATATTACCAAAAGCAATCTATAGATTTAGTGCACTCCCTATCAAAATCCCAATGACACTCTTTAAAAATAATAAAAAAAAAAAAACTATCCTGAAATCCATATAGAAGCACAAAAGATTCAAAATCACTAAAACAATCCTAAGCAGAAAGCAATGCAGGGGGCATCCTCAATATCTAATTTCAATATACTACAGTCCCACAGTAACAACAACAACAAAAAATAGACATGTACACCAATAGAAGAGAATAGAGGATCCAGAAATAAACCTATGGAGCTATGGCCACCTGATGTTCAACAAAGGTACCAAAAATACAAGTTGGAGAAAAGACAAACTCTTCAATAAATGATGCTGGAAGAACTACATATCCTGTCATAGAATGCTGAAACCAGATCCCTCTCTGGTCTTATACAAATATCAGTTCAAAATGGCTCAAAGACCTTAATATAAGACCTGAAACTTTGAAATTGCTAGAGGCAAATATAGGGAAAACACTTCAACACATAGGCATAGGCAAGCACTTTCTGATAAGAACCCTAACGGCACAGGAAAGCAACAGTAAGAATTGACAATTGGGATTGCATAAAATTAAAAAGTTTCTACACAGGAAAGGACACAATTTTCATAGTGTTGAGACAGCTTGCAGAATGATAGAAAATCTTTGCGGCTATACATCAGACAGGGGAATTATATCTAGAATATATACAGGTAGTAAGGATATTTGTTTTTAAATATAATTCCATGTCAATCCCCTTACTGAAATGTATCATCTAATCTTGTAAATTAGGATTGAAAACTAAGATTATTTTTAAGAATATTGGATTTATATTATTTCAAATGTGCTAAATTGAACAAAATCAATACTAAATAACATACCTTTCAGATAAATTAAGGCTTTGGTGAAGAGGTTCTAATTTTTGATATGTCTTTATGCTGTCAACAGATGTCGAAGGCAATGAGTCTGATTGCACCTTGTTGGCATCACATAAATTAGCATCATTTCTAGGGAGAGTCTTTCTGAATTTTCGTCCTAAATCCGTCCATAGGACATTCGTCAACATAACTTTGAGATGCCTGTTACATACATAAATAATTAATACATATGATACTAAACATTGTATAATACATGAATTTAACACAAACTATAACAAATGAATATCTCCAGAAGTTCTAAATTTCACTTCTCCCAGCAGTTAATTATAGTAGTAAATATCCTAAGTTTTAAAAAATGCCTAACCATTCTCAAATATACATTAAAAAGTAAAGCCTATTTCCCTTAAATTGGGACTTTCTTCAGAATTCTACCTGGCATAATGCAATCATGCTCACCATATGTACACTATTAAATTCCTGGCATGCCATCTATGCTTATTCACACTGTTAGTATGCACAATATGCATCTATAGATCTAACCACAGATGCAGCTACTTTTTGCACTAAAAATGTGTTGTTGTTTTAGCATGAGATGCTCCAGAAAACACTATATAAATGAGGGCAAAATATTACATTATCTACAGCCTTATTGTAGCTTATTTCCAAACTGGGTAAATTTTAAAGATTTACTTTTTATTGTACCAATCTCAGTGGGAAGCCTAATAAGCAGTTTCAGATTTTTGCCTTCTCATATTTCATCCACTTGTTGATTTAATACATCATTCTACTGACAATATTCAAAAAACTATGTTCATTACAGGAATCTTGGAATACAGTTTTTTCAGGGGTGCTAAAAGGCTATCAGGGGCTGGGATTTAGCTCAGTGGGTAGAGCGCTGTGCTGTAGTCTCTGATGTCCCGAGTTCAACTCCCAACACCACATAAATGGGAGAAGGGCCTGGCAACTTCCAAGGCAATCCCGAAGCACTCAGCCATTGAAAACCCTATGAGGGTCGCTATGAGTCGGATACGAACTCGACAGCACCTAACAACAACAACAACAAAAGGCTATCAAATGGACTTCATACAATGTCAAATGAGGAATGGCTGAAATAACTGGAAAGTAAAGATGTCACATTGAAGACAAAGGTGTGTCTGACTCATGCCATGGCATTTTCAGTCGCATCATATGGTTGTGAAAGCTGGACATTGAACAAGGGAAACAGGAGAAGAATTGAAGCTTTTGAATTATGGTGCTGGAGATGAATATTGAATATACCATGGATTGCCAAAAGAACCAACAGATATGTCCTAGAAGAAGTGCAAACAGAGCGTTCCACAGAAGCAAGGATGGCTAGACTTGGTCTTACATATTTTGGACACGTAGTCAGGAGGGAGCAATCCCTGGAGAAGGACATCATGTTTGGGAGAGTGGCTGGTCAATGAAAACAAAGAAAATCCTGCACTAGATGGATTGACACAGTGTCTGCAGCAATGGGCTTAAACATAAATAAGATCATGTGCTTGGCACAGAATGGAGAAGTGTTTTATTCTGCTGTACATAGATAGGGTCACTATGAGCTGGACCCAACCCGAGGGCACCTAACAACAACAAAGCTGTAACAACAATTGTGACTGCTTTCTGTTTTCTATGCACTTTAAAAAACTAGTACTTTTTTAAAAGAATTATTAGTTTAAAAGTTAGTATTATTGTGGCTTTATTTTATAATTCTAAATTTTTCTTTCTACATAATTTAACAGATTAAGATATTTAGATGAGTTTTACTTATTTTATTTCATTTATTTTTTGTATGTGTTGCCAGGGATACAAACTCAAGAGCCTTGTACATGCAAGGGAAGTGCTCTACCACTGAGCCACATCCCAAGCCAAGACTAAGGCATTGGAAAGAATTATGAGTTTATACTTTGTACCACATGATGTAACAGGATGTATTTTTTTGATGGCAAAATCTGAAAGGGGTGGGAACAGGGATATTAAAGGGCAAAGTTTTTATGTTAATGAAATTAAACTGGTACCAATTCAAGTTAGAATGTAATAAATTTAGGATGGTAAATATAATCCCCAAGGCAACCATAAATAAGAGGTATACCCAAAAAGAAATGAAAAAAGAATTTTAACATTTAACTATAAAAAAATTTAAACACAAAAGAAGAAGTCAGAAAATGAGGGAAAAAATATAGGACATATAAAAATCTAACAGTAAAACTGACATAAGTATTTCCTGACCAATAGTTACTTGAATGGATTAAACTCACCAAACAAAAGACAGAGACCAGGAGAGTGGAAAAAACTACATAATCCAATTATATGATGTTTATAAGACACTTTTTTTTTGAGTGGTACTTGGGGTTTGAACCTCAGCCTTGCACATACTTTTCAAGTGCTCTACCACAGGACTGCATACCTTGCCCATTTTATTATCTTTTATATTGAGTCAAGGTCTCACTAAGTTACACAGACTGCCTCTGGCCTTACACTCACGATCCCCCCACTTCTGCCTTCCAAGTCTCTGGGATTACAGGCATGCACAACCATGCCCAGCCAGACACTGATTTTTTATTCAAAGACACAATAGGTTGAAAATGAAAGATGGAAAAAATATTCGCTCAAACAGTAATCAAGAGAGAGCAACAGCTATACCATCATCAAACACAGTAGACATTAAAACTAAAAAAAGTTAGAAGAGTTGAAGAATATTATATGTTAAAAGTGTCAATAGAACAAAAAGATTTAACAATTATAAACATTTATATACTTAATAACACAGCACCAAAAATGAGGTAAAAATAACAATTTAAGAGAGAAATAGATAGTTCTACAAAAATAGCTAGAAATTTCAATATCCTAATAATGGATAGAATTAGCAGACATAAGAGAAGAAAACAAAAGAGTTAAATAATACAATAAGCCACATAGATCTAATAAACATACACAAGCACACTACCCAAGAATAACTGAAAACACACACTTCTAAAGGCCACTTGGATATTTTTCAGAACAAGATGTCAGGCCACAAATTAAGTATCACTAGATTTAAAAAGATGAAGATCATTCAGCCTCTATTCTTGGGCCACAATGGGATAAAGTTATAATAAAACAAAGACAATTATAAAATTCAAAATTTATGGAAATTAAATAACAGTCTTAAGCAATATATTAAAGAAACCACAATGGAAATTTGAAAATACTTAGAGACAAAGGAAAACACAAGCATAACAAACCAACACATATGGGACAAAGCAAAAGCAGTGCTAAGGCAGAAATATACAGCTATAAATGCTTACATTAAAATATAAGAAAGACCCGGAAATGGTGACACACACCTGTAATGCAGCAATTGGCAGGCTGAGGCTGGAGGATGGTGAGTTTGATGCCAATCTGGGCTACACAATGAGGCTGAGTTGGAGGAGGAGGAAGAGAGAAACAGGAGAAGGAGGAGGAGGATGGGGAAGGGGAGAAGGGAGAGAAAGAAGGAAGGAGGAAGGAACAAAGGGAGGAAGAGGATAAATCTTGGTATGCGGGGGGCATGCTTGTAGTCCTAGAATTCTGGAGGCTGTTGTAGGAGGACTGCAATTTATACACCAGCTCAGGTTACAAACTGAAGCCCTATCTCAAAACAACAACAATTTAAAAAAGAGAGAGAGAGATAGGAATGGTACTGCATGCCCGTACTCCCAGCACTTCTGAAGCTAAGCTTAGCAGGAGATCTAGAATTCAAAGCCAGCCTGGGCAACATACTACATAGCAAGGGCCTGCCACTTCCCTCCAACCCACCCACCCCCTACAAAAAGGAAGGGAGGGAGGGAGGAAGAAGACAAGAAAAATTAAAAAGAAAAAGATAAGAGACTAGGGGTACAATTCCGTGGTAGAGCAAGCACATACTTAGCATGTATGAGACCCTGGTTTCAATTCCCAGAGGAAGGAACAAATTGAGGGAGAAATAATCTCAAATCAACAACCTAACTTTACAACTTAAAGGAACCAAGAAAAGAAAAGCTAGCTAGCAGCTAATCACAAAGCTAGAAGGAAGGAAGGAAATAATAGTAATAATAAAATTACTCCTTTCATAAATTATAATCTTATATGTAGAAAACCCTATAGATCACACACACACACACACACACACACACACACACACACACACACATTGTTAGAATTAATAAATGAATTCATCAAGGTAGCAGGATCAACATAAGCACACAAAATCAGTTCAATTTCTATACACTAAAAATGAACAACCTGAAAAGGAAACTACAAAAACAAATCCATTTTCAATACCATCAAACACAAATATTTAGGAATTAACCAAGGAAGTTAAAGACTTTTATACCCAAAACTATAAAACATTGATGAAAAAATTTTAAAAGGTATAAGTACATGGAAACATGTTCAATGTTTGTAGACTGGAAGAGTTAATATTTTTAAGATGTAGACATTTTACACAAAGCAATCTACAGATTCAGAGCAATCCCTATTTAAACCCCTTTGATCTTTTCTGCTAAAACAGAAAACCTTACTCTAAAGTTCATAGAATCTCAAAGAACTCCTAATAGCCAAAATAATTGAAAAAGAGGAACAAACCTAGAGGACTCTCCCTTCCTGACTTCAAATCTTACTACAACCTGGGCAGGGAGGTAAAGTCCTGTAGACCCAGATACTCAGGAAGCTGAGGCAGTAGGATTGCATGAGCTCAGGAGTTCAGGGCCAACCTGTGCAACCTAGCAAGACCCCAACTCTTTAAAAAATAAAAGCTACAAATTTTCTGCAAATACAAATGCTACAAATACAAATGCTCAAAAGTGTGATACTGGCATAAAAGCTTTTATAGAGAGTAATGGAATACAGTGGAGATCCAAGATATTGTAGTTTAGATCTGCAATGTCCCCCAAAGGATGTTGCGTTAAAGGTTTTAAACCCAGCCCATGGTGATACTGGAAGGTGGTAGACCCTGAAAGAGCTGGGGGGCCTAGTTGAAGGAAGTTAGGTCATTGTAGGTATGCCCTATAGGGGATATTGGGATTCCTGTTCCTTATGTTCTCTTTCTCTTTGCTTTCTAGCTACCATGAGGTGAGCATCTTCCTTTGCTAAGTGCTCCTTCCCTGATATGCTGCTTTGTCACAGACCCAAAGGCAATGGGAAAGAGCTACCATGGACTGAAACCTCTGAAACTGGGAGCCAAAAATAAACCTTTCTTCTTTTGAAGTAGTTATCTCAGGTACTTTGTCACAATGATAGAAAGCTGACTAACACAACAGAAACAAAATCTTATAAGTCACGTGACTTTTGGCAAAGATGCCAAGACTGCTCAATGGGGAAAGGATAGCCTTTTCAACAAATGGTGCTGAGAAAACAGGACAGCCAAATGTAAAATAAAGTTGCAACTAACTTAACACAATATACAAAAATTTACTCAAAATTAATTAAAACTCTAAGTATAAGATCTTAAAATTGTAACACATCTAGAAGAAAACTTAAGGCAAAAACATCAAAACATTCATTTTAGTGGTGATTTCTTAGATATGACACCAAAGACACAAGCAACAAAAGAAAACAATAAACAAATTGAACTCCATGAAAAATTTTAAATCTGTGTACCAAAGATTCCTAAAGATGGCACATTAATACCACACACTGATCACTCTCAAATCAGGAACAACTAGAGAGCAGCTACCCTCCAGGGTAATGAAATTGGCAAAGAACTGAAGTTTCATTAGCGAACACATGGAATCATATTTTAAAAAGCAGAAAATTTTGGAAAGCAGCTAGGCATGGTGGCACACATCTGTAATCCTTCACTCAGGAGGCTTAGGCAGGACAATTCATGAGTTCAAGGCCAGCCTAGTCAAGAGAAAATCCACTCCAGTTGGCAGAGTCCCCTGTGGTAGCACACAGAGCAGGCACAGCTACAGACAATAGGGACTGAGGGGAAAGAAAGAAATAGCTAATGCCTCAGAAAATACTCACTGAAGTTTCAGCTGAGAACAGATAGAATCTTGTTAAAAAATTAAAAAATTTAAAAAAATAGAGAAGAACAGAGGTTGGAGGAAAGAGATAGCTTCAGTGAGTGATCAAGGCAGAAGGGAAATAACAGAGGGAAGGACTGGAAATAAGAGAGACAGACAGAGAGACAAGCTAGGGGAAAGCTTGTGGTCTGCCCCATCAAATTCTGAGAAGCTGGAAAACAGCCCAGAGTAATAACAGCCTGCTACTCCCATAAACTACACCTTCTAGTTGCTAGGCAAACACCACAAAGGAAAACAGTTGTTGTTGTTGTTGTTGTTGTTGTTGTTGTTGTTGTTGTTAGGTGCCGTTGAGTTGGTATCTGACTCATAGCGACCCTCTGTACAACAGGGGAAACACTATTGTCAGTGCTTCTCTCTGTTCATAGGGTTTTCAATGGCAGATTGATTTTTTTGGGGAGGGGGTTGCCAGGTCCTTCTCCCAAGCCTACAGCTTCTGGTGTTCCCAGGCGGTCTCCCATCCAGGTACTAATGAGGCCCAACCCTGCTTAGCTTCTGAGATGCTTCCGAGATCTGATGGGATCAGCTGCCACAGAGCTATGGCTGCAGGCCACAAGGAAAACAGTACCCAGACTGCTCCCACCAGTGGTATACAGCCAAAGAGGTCAGAAAAAGAAAACCTAGTTGGCATAGATCAAGATTTTGCACTGCTCCCTATGTAACTGACATCCTTAGACAACCAGAAACCTGACTTTATTTCTTATCAAAAAAAAAAATTCATTGTTTTTCCCCTTATTTATTTACTTATTTATTTTTGAGATGGTATAGATCAAAATTTTGCACTGTTCCCTATGTAAATGGCATCCTAGAAGACCAGAAACCTGACCTCATTTCTTATAAAAAAAAAAATCTTATATCATTGTTTTTCCCCTTATTTATTTATTTACTTATTCATATGGCACAGACTGCCCAGGTGTGCTACAATCCCCTTGCCTCAGACTCCCAAACCTGGGATTGTAGAGAGGAACCAACACATCCAGCTTTTAATGCTTAATTTTTTTATTCTCTCTTCTTTCTCCCTCCTTTTTCTCCACCTGCCCTCCATTTTTTATTCTCTATGTTCAATTAGATCAGTTTTCCCTCTCTCTCTTATTTGTTCTTTCTAATCTTTCTCCTTTTATAAATCTTTTTTATTTTCATTGTTCTTAGTTGGCTATTTCTTTGCTAGATATTTTTTCTTTCTCACTTTACCTTTATCTGGATCTGCTGTATCTCTTACCTTCTTCTTTTTGTTTCCTCCTTCTATTTACTTTTCTCTTCTTTTTTTTTTTAAACTACTAAGAGCCTGAACCCAGGAAGGACCTTGCTCATACTTTGCAAGCGCTCTATCTCTGAGCTGCGTCCCTAGCCCCTTTTTCTTACTTTTTATCTTGAGACAGGGTCTCACTAACTTACACAGGCTGCCTCTGGCCTTGAACTTGCAATCTTCCTGCCTCTGTCTCCCAAGTCGCTGGTATTACATGCATGCAGCACTATCCCCAGCTTGTCTCTTCTTCCATTTTCCTCCATTTTTCTAATACTATTCATTAGTATTATATATCTCATTTTCTTTCCATTCCTATCTTTATTAATATCTAATGTTATTGGTGTTGTGGTATACAGTAGTGAACTTTAATGATAATGAAGTGTATGAAATTCCAGGCAAATAATTTCAAAGAATGATTATAAGAATGATCAACAAAATCAGATGACACAGACACCTGAATGAATTCAAAGAGTATATAAACATCTGAATGAGATAAGGAAGTCAATGCAGGATATGAATGAGGACTTCAATAAAGAAATTAAATTCTGGGAAAAGTAAAGTTGAAATTTGGGAAATAAAAGGCTCAGCAAGGCAAATGAAAAATTCACCTGAAAGCCTCACCAACAGACTAGATCAAGTGGAACACAGGACTGGACAGTAATGTAGATGAATTAAAGTACTCAGACAATAATAAAGAAAAGGAAGTATGAACCAAACATAGAAGACTTCTGGTTCATCATTAAAACACCAAATGTATGTATCATGAGTATAGAAGAAAAAGGTGTACAAGCTAAAGGGATAGAAAATACATCAATACAATAGCAGAAAACCTCCCAAATCTGGGATAAGACATGTACTTTCACATACTGGCAGGTTTTAGAATATCAAATACACAAGAGCAGAAAAGAACCTCCTACATTATATTATTCTTAAAACAATAAGTACACAGAACAAAGAAAGAATATTGAAATATGCAAGACAGAAGCGCCAAGTCACATATAAAGGCAAACAAATCAGAATAACAGATTTTTCAACAGAAAGTCTAAAATCCAGGCAGGCATGGAATGATGTTAACCAAGCCCTGAAAGAAAATACCTGCCAGCTTAGACTAATGTATCCAGCAAAGCTATTCTTCATAATTGAAGAAATAAAAACCTTCCAAAAAACACACACTAAAGGAATTCATGGCTGCTAAGCCAGCACTACAGAAGATACCTAAAGGAGCATTACATACAGAAGAGAAAGATAAACACAACCATGAGAATAAATCTCACTACAATAATAAATAAGGAAATGAGGATTAGGAAAGTATTAAACATTACACAAAAATAACAAGATGACAAAAATTAGTACATACTCCTCAGTAATAAATCTGAATATTAATGGTCTCAGTTCCTCAATTAAAAACATACATTGGCAGACTGGATTAAAAAACAAGACCCAACTGTTTGCTGCCTGCAAGAAATTCATCTAGCTGTCAAAGACAAACACAGACTGAAAATGAAAGAACAGAAAAGATATTCCAAGCAAATAGAACCCAAAAGCAAACTTCTAACCAAAATTAGAAGTGACAAAGAAGGTCACTCCATATTGATAAAGAGAGAAATCCATCAAGAGGATATAAAAATAGTAAACATATATACACTGAACATTGGTGAAACAAATTTCATAAACACTCCTGAACATAATACCACAGACCAAAACACAATAATGGTAGATGACTTTAATAACCACTCTCATCATCAGACAAAAAAATAAACAAAGAAACATGAGAGTTAAACAAGATTATAGATCAAATGGACTTGACAGACATCTATAGAACATTTCACCCAAAAGCTGCGGGATCAATGAAACAAAGAGTTGATTCTTTGAAAGGACAAACAAGACTGACAAGCTCTTAGCCAAACTAGCCAAAAGAGAGAGAAGACACAAATTAATAAAATTAGAGGTGAAAAAGATATAGCTGGACACAATGGTGCACACCTGTAATCCCAGTGACTCAGAAGGTGGAGGCAGGAAGATTGCAATGTCAAGGCCAGAGGCAGCCTGCATAACTTAGCCAGATTCTGTCTCTGTGGGTGCAGCTCAATCGTAGAATGCTTGCAAAGTATGCACAAGGCCCTGGTTTAACATGCAGAAAATGAGGGGAAAAGATGATATTAGAACAAATACTACTGAAATCCAGAGGACCTTTAGGCAATATTTTGAAAATTTATATTCAAAAAAATTGGAAAATCTAGAAAAAAATGATAAATTTCTATACATCTATAACATACCAAACTCAAACCAAGCTGATACAAAATATGTATATAGATCAAAAACAAACAATAGCATTAAAATAACAATTTTAGAAGTCTCCCAACAAAGAAAAGCCCAGAACTGGACAGGTTCACTGCTGAATTCTACCAGATCTTTAAAGAAGAACTAATACCAATGCTTTCCCAATTATTTCAAAATTATAAAGGGAAAGAATACCTCCAAACTCATTCTAAGAAGCCAGTTTTACCCTGATACCAAAGCTGCATATGGATATGGACACACACACACACACACACACACACACACACACACACACACACAGAGAGAGAGAGAGAGAGAGAGAGAGAGAAATAGGAAACTATACATCAATTTCCTTGATGAGCACATGTGCAAAAACCCTCAATAAAATACTTCCAAACTAAATTCAAGAATACATTTAAAAGATCATACATCATGATCAAGTTGGTTTCATTCCAGGGACACAAAGATGGATCAACATACACAAACTGATAAACATAATATAACATTTAAAAATTCAACAGTAAGAATGGCATAATCATCTTAAAGATGCACAAGAAGTTTGTGGCAAAATCCAACATCTTTTCATGATAAAAGCCCCAAGGAAATCAGAAACAGAAGAACCAGACTTTAATATAATAAAAACTACATATGACTATGCCTGCAGTGGTACCATTGTGGCATCAAATCCCGTCAGATCTCAGAAGCTAAGCAGGGTCGGACCTGGTTAGTACTTGGATAGGAGACCACATGGGAATACCAGGTACTGTAGACTTGGGAGAAGGACTCAGCAACCCACTCCCAAAAAGCAATCAGTCATTGAAAACTCTATGAATAGCACAGAACCACGACATAGTATTTCACCTGCTGTACACAGGGTCACTATGAGTTGGACACTGACTCGATGGCACCTAACAATAACATGACAGACCTATAGCCAACATTATTCTGAGGGAAAAATTGAAAGCATTTCCTCTAAAACCCAGAATAAGACAAAGTTGTTCACTATCACCATTCTTATTCCATATATGCTTAAAATTTTAGCCGGAGCAATGAGGCAAGTGACAGATATAAAAGGGATACAAATAGAAAAGAGTCAAATTATCCTTGGGTGCAGATGATATAAGTTTATACTTAAAAGACCCTAAAGATGCCACCAGAAGACAGAACTGATGAACATTTGCAGCAAAGTAGCAGGATACAAAATCAACATACAAAAATCAGTAGCTTTGAGAAGTAGAAGTGAAACAAGATCATATTTAACTTTGGACCTACACCTTCCTCTACACCCACTCCTTTATTCTGGCTGTAGCCCTGCAAAGTAGAGACAAGGATAGTGGAGGGCTTAAAATCAACACAGAATTTTTACGCAAGTATGAATCACGGGGACTACCATAGTAAGCTCAACCCTCTCTTTCTCTAACTTCTATAAATCCATTCCAGCAACAATGAACTGCATGCCATCTAGGTACAGACTAATTTCTCCACACCTCTTCTTTCTTTCTTGTTAACCTGACTGATTTCAACTTATCTTTCTTCCTCCAGAGCTTTCCCTGATACCAACAGGTTGAGTTAGTAGCCTGCCTCCATTCACATAGAACCATGTAATATTAAAATTACTAATTATGTTGTACTGATCTATTTCTACATTTGCCTTTAATTCTCTCATTCATGAAAGGGTGTGCTATTTGATGCTGCAAATCTAATCTTAAATTAATTTCTTTCTTTCTTTCTCCCTTTCCCTCCCTCCTTCCCTCCCTTCCTTCCCTCCCTTCCTTCCCTCCCTCCTTCCTTCCTTCCTTCCTTCCTTCCTTCCTTCCTTTCTTCTTTGCCAGGTGTAGTGGCACAGGCCTGCAATCCCAGCAACTCTGGAGGTGGAAGCAGGAAGATGGCAAGTTCGAAGCCAGAGGCAGCCTGCATAACTTAGACCTGTCTCAAAATAAAAAATAAAAATGGAACTGGGGTTGTGGCTCAGTGGTAGAGCACTTGGCTAGCATGTGCAAGGGTCTGGGTACAAACTGCAGGACTGAAAAAAAGTTGTATTCTCAGTGCCATGCCTAGCACTTGAAAATATTCAATAAATATTTGTTAAACAACTGAACAAGTTAAAGCCTGTACTTTGAGGACTGAAAAAAAAATCAGTAGCTTTTCTACACACCAACAACCAATTTGATGAAAAACAAATCAGGAAACCAATGCTATTCACAATACCCTTTAAACAAACCACCTAGGCACAAACTTCACAAAAGTATTGAAGACTACAACGAAAACTATAAAACACAGAAGAAAGACACTGTACAAAACACTAGAAGATGAATAAACTCATGTTCATGGATTGGCAAAATAAATACTATTAAGATAGCCATCTTAGCCGGGCATGGTGGCACACACCTGTAATCCCAGCAGCTCAGGAGGAGGAGGCAGGGGGATCGCAAGTTTGAGACCAGAGGCAGTCTGCATAACTTAGGGAGACCCTGTCTCAAAAAGTAAAAAAATGGGCTGGAAGTGCAGTTCAGTGGTCCAGCAATTGCAAAGCATGCATGTGTGAGGCCCTGGGTTCAACTCCCAGTACCACAAAAAAAAAAAAAAAAAAAAAAGAGAAAGAAAAAGATAGCCATTTTACCAAAAAGCAATATACAAATTCAATGCAATACCTATCCAATGGCATTATTCACAAAATAGGGGGAAAAATCCTAAAATTCATGAGGAAACACAAAAGACTGCAAAAAGCCAAAGTAATCCCAAGCAATAAGCTCAATGCTGGAGATATCACAATACCTGAGTTCAAACTATACAGTACAGAGACACAGTAATAAAAAGGATGTGGTTCTAGGGAAGAAAAAAAAAATAGATACATAGACCAATGGAATGGAATAGAAGACCTAGAAATAAGTCCAAGCAGCTATAGCCATCTAATTCTTTACAAAGGTATCAAAAACATCCACTGGAAAAAAGACTGTCTCTTTAACAAGTGGTGTTGGGAAAACTGCATTATCTACATTTAGGAAACTGAAACTAGAACAATGTCTCTCACCCTGAACAAAAATTAATTCAAAATGGATCAAAGACTTCAAGACCTAAAAGCTTGAAGCTAATACAGGAAAACACACAGGGAACACTTCAAGATCTAAGCAAGGGCAATGACTTTCTCAATAGGATTCCAATAGCTCAGAAAATGACAGCAAGAATTGATAAGTAGAATTGCATCAAGTTAAAAAGCTCCTGCACAGCAAAAGAAATAAAAGGATGAAGAGATAGCCTATAGAATGGGAGAAATTTTTTGCCAGATATTCATTGGACAAAGAATCAAAAAAATTAAAACAGCAACTAATTAATAAATTAGCAATGGAATTGCTCATATACTTTTTCAATGAAGAAGTACAAATGGCCAATAAGCACATGAAAAAATGTTCAACATCCTTAGCCATGAGGGATATGCTAATCAAAACTATGTTGAGATTCTATCTCACTCCAGTCAGAATGACTATCATCAAGAAAACAAACAATAAAAACTGATGGTGAGAATCGGGGGACAGGGAAGAGACCCTCATTCACTGCTAGCAGGAATGTAAAGTAGTGTAGCCACTATTATGGTTTGAATGTAAAATGACCCCCAATGGTCTCATGTTTGAATGTCAGTCCCCAGCTGGTGGCACTGTTTTGGAAGGCCAAGGAACTCAGGGAGATGGGACCTGGCTAGTGAAAGTGGGTCACTGGGGGCAAGCCACTAGAAGTTTTACACAGGTCCCCAGTTCCAGTGGGCTCACTCTGCTCTGTCCACCATGATGTGAAGGTCCTCTACCACAGGCCCCATCACTATCACCCTGTCTCCCCCACCACTATGAAAAGAAATCCTCTTAACTATGAGCTAAATAAATCCTTCCTCCTTCAAGTTGTTCTGTTAGGTGTTTTGGTAACAGTGACACATGAGCTAACACAGCCTACTATATTAAACTGACAGACACATTGGGGGTTAGGTGATGTCAAGACAGGTCCAACTCATATAGACCCTATGGACAACAGAATGAAACATTCCCTGACACTGTGCCATGTCTGGTGCTATGTCAGTGCTTCTCTGCTTTCATAGGGGTTCCCAGAGAAGGACATCATGTTTGGGAGACTGGAAGTTCAACAACAAAAAAAGGAAGACCTTAAACTAGATGGACTGACACAGTGGCTGCAACAATGGGCTTAAATATAAAAAAGATTGTGTGCCTGCAACAAAATTGGGTACTGTTTTTAACCACTGTGGCCTGTTGGAAGTGCAAAGTATGAAATCATCAGATTAAAAAACAAAGAAAAACAGAAAATACCAAGTGTTGGAGAGGATATTAAAATTCTTGTGCACTGTTAAGAATGTAAAATGGTGCAGCCACTATGGAAAACACTGTAGTAGTTCCTCAAGAACTTAAAATCACCATATGATCCAGCTATACACTTATATCTACATACAACCAAAAGAATTGGAAATAAGGTCTCAAAGAGATATGTGCACACCTATGTTCACACCAGCATTATGCACAATAGCTACAACATAGGGCCCATTGCTAAATGAATGGATAAAATGTGGTATGTACATACAATGGAAAATTATTCACCTTTGAAAAGAATAAGATTCTGACATGGATAAACCTTAAGAACTTATTGCTAAGCAAAACAAGCCAGTAACAAAAAGATGTATATTGCATGGTTTCATTTATATGAAGTACTTGAAGTGGTCCAAATCATAGAGACAGACAGAAGGATAGTGGTTTCCAGGGGCTTGGATAAGGGGAAAGTGGGGAGTTGTTGTTTCATGGCATAGTTTCAGTTTGATAAGATGGAAACAGTCATGGAGATGGATAGTAGTTATGGATGCACAATTTTATGAAAGTATATAACACTACTTAACTGTATACTTAAAATGATTAAGATGGTACACTTTGTTACACATATTTTAATAGCATAAAAAAATTGGAAAGAAAGGAATGTAGCTCAGTGGTAGGGCACCTGCCTGGCATGCATAAGACCCTGGGTTCAATCTGCAGCACCAGCACCACCACCAGCACATCACCACCACCACAACAAATGGTGTGGGGCAAAAAAAAACTCTTAAAAGCAATACTGGCCATGAGCAATGGCGCACATCTATAATCCCAGCAACTCAGGAAACACAGCCAGGAGGATTACAGATATTACAGGATCAAGGTCAGAGGCAGCTGCATAATTTACTGAGATTCTGTCTCAAAATAAAACATCTTTTAAAAATGAGTGCTGGGGGTACAGCTCAGTAGTAGAGCACATGCAAAAAGTATGTGTGAAGTCTTGGGGTCAGCTCCCCTGTACTGGGAAAAGAAAAGCAAAACAGTACATCAGTACATCTATCAAAAATAATAAAAATTTGGCCAGGCACGATGGTACACATCTGTAACCCCAGTGACTTGGGAGGCAGAGACAGGAAGATCGTGATTTAGAGGCCAGAGGTAGCCTGCACAACTTGGTGAGACCCTATCTCAAAATAAAAAGTAAAAAATGGGTTGTAGGGGTGAAACCCAGCAGTAGACCAATCATGAAGTATATGTGAAGTCCTGGGTTCAAGCCTCAAGTACCACAAAAAAAAAATCATAAAAATTTGCATTTAAAATTGGTGTATTTTCATCTGTGTTCATTACATATCCCTAAAATTGGCTTCAAAAAGGGTAAAATGGAAAATCTGATTCTATAACCAGAGTCCAACCCAAAAAGCAATAAAAAACAAACAACTTTACTCATTTAACTTACATGTTACTGAAAAAGAGATCAATTTTTTTTTTCAATACTCGGGGTTGAACCCAGGGCCTTGCACTTTGCATGCTTTATAAGTGCTGTACCCCTGAGTTATACCCCCAGCCCATTTTTTTTTTTTACTTTTTTTGAGACAGGGTCTCGCTAAATTACACAGACTACCTCTGGTCTCAAACTTGCGATCCTCCTGCCCAGAAGCAATAAAGAAAAAGGGGTGGAGTGTGGCTCACAGGTAGAGCACTTGCCTACCATGTATAAGACCCTGGGTTTGAGCCATAGCATCATTCAAAAAGGAAGCAAAGAAAGAAGGAAGGAAGGAAGAAAGGAAGGAAGGGAGGGAGGGAGGGAGGGAGGGAGGAAGGGAGGGAAGAAGGAAGGAAAGAAAAAAGGAAAGACAGAAAAAAGGAAGGATGGACTGAGAGACTGCAAGTTCATTTCCTTTAAAAAAAAAATCATTGGTTCCATATTGGACTAAATTTATTTTGCATTCTAATGTGCCTGTTTTGAACTGAACTGGTTCCCCAAAAAGGATATGTTAAAATTCCAATCCCTGGTACCTAAGAATATGATTTTACCTGGATATATGGTCTTTACAGGGAATTGTGTTGTTATTGTTGTTGTTAGGTGCAGTCGAGTTGGGTCCAACTCATAGCGACCCTATATGTACAACGGATGAAATGCTGCACAACACTGTACCATGCCTGGCACTGTATCAGTACTTCTCTGCTATTCATAGAGTTTTCAGTGGCTGATTGTTTCAGGAGGGAGTGGGTTGTCAGATCCTTCTCCCAAGTCTACAGCACCTGGTGTTCCCAGGCGGCCTCCCATCCAAGTACTAACCAGACCTGACTCTCCTTAGCCTCTGAGATCTGACAGCAACAGACGCCAGGATGGTACGGCTACAGGCATTACAGAGAATAATAAAGTTAAAATGAAGTCATGAGCTAGGTGTAGGAGCACATGCCTGTAATCCCAGTACTAAAAAGGCTGGGGCAGGAAGATCACATGTTTGGGCCAGACTGGGTCCCACAGCAAGACCCTGTCTCTAAATCAATTGATCAATCAATCAACAAATTAAAAAATGTCATTAGGAGGGGTCCTAATACCATATGGCTGATGTCTTTATGAAAAGGGAAAACTTGAACACAGATATAGGTACAAACATATGGAAGACACTGTGAAGTCCCAAAAGGCACAAAAGGAACACCATGTCAACATGAATGTCTACAGCAAAAATAACTGTAAACCAAGGAATGTCCAAAGAGGATAGGAGAGACATAGAACAGATCCCTTCCTAATGCCGTCAGAGGGAACATGGCACTGATGACACCTTCACTCACATTTAACAACCCAATCAAAATTTGTCAAACTAGATTTGAAATATCAACATCCAACTATATGATCCAAGATATACACCATTGATTCAAAAGCATAAGTAGGTTCAAAGTAAGAGGATGACAAAAGATATACCATGTTAATAGCAACAAGAGAGATGGAGTGGTTATACCACTTTCAAAAAGGGCCATGAGGAAAAAAAGTAGAGAAAATGAAGGACATTTAACTGATAAAAGAGTTTACTTATCAGGAAGATATACCAATTTTATATATACACGTACCTAGTAACAAGTCCACAAAATACCTTAAGCAAAAACTAATAAAACACAGGGGAGAATAACAAACAATAATAATAGTTGGAGAATTTGATATCCCACTCTCAATAATAAATAGAACAATTAGAAAATTAGCAAAGATACAGAAGGCTTGAATAGCACTATCACCAACTTACATAGATCCAACAGACATCTACAGAATGGCAACACAATAAATATTCCTTGCAAGCTCACAAACAACATGCTCTAGGATCAATCACATGACAGGCCACAAATAAATGTACAAAAACATACAAAATATATTCTCAGTCATACAAAATACAAGTCATACAAAATATACTCTCAGTTGGGTGTGGTGGCTTATGCCTGTAATCCCAGTGCTTGGGAGGCTGAAGCAGGAGGACTGCATGTTCAAGGCCAATCTGGGCTACATAATGAGTTCGAGGCCAGCCAGAACTGCATAGCAAGACCCTGCTGCACAAAAAACAAAGCAACAACCAAAAAAAAAGGATATATTTTCAGACCACAATTCAATTAAATTGAAAGTTAACAACAGAAAGCAATTTTTCAAATTTTACACGCATATTAGACAATACTTAATTAACAAACATGTCAGAGGAATAATCACACCAGATTTCAGAACACACTTTTTAGATCAAAGAAAATAAAAACACAATATATCAGAATTTTTTAAATGCAGCTAAAGCAATGCTGAAAAGGAAATTTAAAACTGTAAATGTCTATTAGAAAGGAAAGAAGATCTCATATCAATAACCTAACCATCTTCCTTAGTAAGCCAAAAATAGAAGAGCAAACTATATCTAAAACAAGAAAAATAAAGAATAATAAAACATGCATACTAGAAATAAATAGAATATTTTTAAATAGACAATAGAGAAAAACAATGAAACCAATAGAGAAAAGCAATGAAACCAAGACTTGGTTTTTCACAAATATCAACAAAGCGCAAGCGGACAAATCTTTGGGTTGACTAATCAAGAAAATAGAGAAGACTCAAATTATTAAAATCAAGAATCAAGGAGGGGTCTTCCTAAATGATGTAAAGGAAATTCAAATGATCATAAGGGAACACCATGAACAACAAGTAGGCCAAAAAAACAGATCATGTAAATAAAAAGTACCAAAAGAATCTTGAAAAATAACACCAAAAGTATCAGATAGCCCTGGCATTTGGAAAACAGTTTAGCAGTTTCTCAGAGATAAAACAAAATTACCACATGACACAGCAATTCTACTCATAAGTATCTAACCCCAAAAAATGAAATAAAAATGCCCACACAAAAGCTTTTACAAAACTATTACAAAAAGACACTGAAAGGTATCACCATCTTTAAAGTTAGATCAAACATAAGAGTTAGAGGTTCCACAACAATACATGCAAAGACTTCTGAAAATTAAAGCAATCAGATTTAGCCTGATACCTGACATATAAGTACTCAATAGATGTTTACTGCCATACTTATAAAGAGAAGGTATTCTGTTCCAACCTGATGATACTGTTCATGTGTTCTATATGACTGATATGCCAAAAGCCCCGCAAAAAGTAATTATTAATATTAAGCAATAGTACAAATCAAAAAGGATGTTATATTACAAAGGACCTAAGTCCACAGATCCAAATTCTGTAAGCTCATTAGTAATGAAAATGAGATCAATAAGAAAAAAGAAAAAACTTTGGAATAGACAAACCAAACTGATTTATCTCCTAAAAACACTCAATCTTCCCCAGAGAATTTTATAAAGATATGAACTCATATCCCTTATGATGTGAAGCAAATATATGACAATTCCCATCTCTACTCATTGTTTTGAACTAGTTACTTCCTAACACTCCCTAAAGATTCAACTCTCATAACCTAGTTTGAGCCAAACAACTCACCATGTTCTACAAAGTCTGTTTCCAGGCATTCAAACCATTATTGTGATGATTAATTTTGATTATAAACTTGATTGGATTGAGAAATTTCCAGGACATTAGTAAAGCCCACTTCTTAGTATGTCTGGGAGGGTGTTCTCAAAGACAATTAGGTCATAAGGGCTCTGACCTAATGAATCCATGGTTTAATCCATTGATGGATTTGCAATTTGAATAAACTATTTGAAGATGGTAGAAAGTGGGACCTAGTTGGAAGAAGAGGTCACTGAGCAGGGTATCCTTGGAAGCTATATCTTGCTCTGACCCCTTTGCACAGGTGCTCTTCTCTACTTCCTATCCACCATGAGGTAAACAGCCACCTCCTCTATATGTTTCCATTGCCATAATGATCTGCTTCACCTCAGGCCCAGAATCAATGCAACCAAGGACTATGGAATGAAATCTCTGAAATTGTGAGTCAAAATAATTTCTCCCTTTGAGCTTTATCTTTCAGGTATTTGGTCAAAGCTATACAAAATTAACTAATAAAGTTTCAAATATTTTATGTACCTTAATCTAACAGGTAGCCTGCAGCCGTAGCCCTGTGGCATCCGATCCAACAACAAAATCTAACAGGTAGAAGATTTGGAAAAGAGTTAAGAAACAAAAGCTCCAGAACATTCAATAAAGGTTGGAAAAATCTAGTATAATGCACAGACAGGACACCTCTTCCTAAGATGAGAACCTAGGAAATTGGTTTGGCTCCATTATACTCTACATAGGCCTGGGGTTTAGCTCAGTTGGTAGGGTACTGCCCTGCATACTCTGAGGCTCTGGGTTCAATTCCCAGTACCACAAAAACGGGAGAAGAATTTAGCAGCCCACTCCCAAGACACTCCTGAAATCTGCCATCAAAACCCCTATGAATAGCAGAGAAGCACAAGTGCTAGGCATGGTACAGTGTCCAGGAGTGTTTTGTTTTGTTATACATATGGTCACTATGAGTTGGACCTGACTTGACGACACCTAACAACAACAACAACATACTCTACATTGAAGATTTTTGAAAAATAAATTCTACTCTTGGGATTTAACTCAGTTGGTAGAGCACCACTCTGCAGTCTCTGAGTTCCCAGGTTCGATTCCCGGCACCGCAAAATTGGGAGAAGGACATGGTAATCCATTCCTGAGGCAACCCCAAAACGATCAGCCATTGAAAACCCTATAAAGGTCACTATGAGTCAGACATGACTCAATGGCACCTACCAACAACAACAACAACATACTCTACGTTGAAGATTTATCAAAAATAAATTCTACTCTTAAATATTCTAGCACATGTCCCCACAAATACAAGGCAGATGCATTTGATGAACACTTTAACTCTGGGGATTTGAGCCAATATAATATAGATGTTAATAATATAGTTTTGCTTCAGGTACAAATTTTGAAATAATACAAAGGCCTCCAGATGAACTATCTGTCAAAAATCAGATTCCATTATTTCAAAGCTGACTAAAGTATAAAACAAATCACAATACTGTCTATTGCTGTTATCACTTTTATCACTTTAAAAAAACCATTTTCCTTTGTCAAGAGTGCGTCAAGACTATTTTTATTTATTAAAAATGTGGTGCTTCTGATCAATATTGTGTTTTTATCTCAATATCTTCTGTTATTTAATTTTTAAATATTTTTATCCTCTGTCAATAAGTGTATGTTAAGCGGACTTTACAGTGCTAATGCTAACATACTTGAAAATCATTAACTCTATAATAGGAGTCAGATGTTGTAAATTCTATAAAGAAGGGAAACTACTGCCATTTTATGCTAAGATGATTACTTAGGAGAAAACAAACAAAGATCTTAGAGATAATGCGAAAAAATAAAAGGCAATATTTAAGTAATAATAGGTTATAATAGTTATTGATTGACACCTTCAAAGAACTGGCCCCTACCACTTTTTATATGCTTTCTTATGGGAAAATGAAACTTCATTAAGTTTTACACCATGTGAGGTTTTCAGATCTCCCATGAAATCAAACAACCTTGCCCATGCAAACCTTGCAGAAAGAGTGGCTTCTTTTTTAACCAAAACCCCAGCACCACAAAAAATGAGAGGAGGACCTGGTAGCCTACTCTCAAAACAATCCCCAAAACAATCAGCCGCTGAAAACCGTATGAGTAGCAGAAGAGTACTGACAATAGTGCTGGGCATGGCCCAGTGTCAGAGAGTGTTTCGTTCAGTTGTACACAGGGTCTGTATGAGTTGGACCTGACTCAACAGCATCTAACAAGGACAACAATATAAACAAAATATGATTCCTCAAATATAATTCTTATATAATTTTAATAAGCTTTAGAGAAATCAAGTCTATAAACTGAGTTTCTGCTTGTTCTGAAGAGCAAAGGACCATCAAATGCATCTATCAAGCTTTCTTATCCACAATTTACCCAGTGGTCAATAATAAACTACTATGGAGTCACCAGTATATTTTTATATCTTCTACAATCCCCTTGAAAGGGTACAAAAAGACTCAGTAGCTTATAAAAGTGCTCTGGTCTAAATTCACAAACTCCATTTAGTCTTTTATATTTTTATGATCTTCTAATACTTGTAATTTTTACTCTGCTACTGTTTTTATTCACTATGTTAAAAGAGAAACGTTAATATCCTTTCATAAAATAATTCCCTAATAATTTATTGATATCTAATTTTGAAATGCTCTAAATTCCTTCTGAAAATAATTGTCATTTGGATCCTCCAGATAATTAATTCCACTATCTCCATAATTCAATAATACTATGAGTACAGGATAATAGTTGCTACAATAGAGTATCTTTTTCACTGTTGACCCCAAATATGAATCAAGAATTTTCATCAACTACAATGAAATGCATTTATGGAAATGTCATAACAAGACCCATTGAGTTATACATTATAAATTACCAATAAAAAATTGTTTAAATTATTATCAACTTATATATGTAACTCTTGCATTATTCACGGAAATTTATTGAGATGTGCCAAATGCATAAAAACAAGGAGTTAACTTAGAATCACAAAAGCTAAAAGCTTAGAAGGAATCTTACCAGTGCATGGAGTTCAACCTTCCTGTTTATAACACAACTAAGACCCAAAAAGCTCACTTCTGATCACACTCCTTATACACAGTATAAGCTCAGACAATGTCATACATACACATATATCTTACCTTTCTGGTGATGTCTTAGAAGTAATAGGATGCCCACAGAAACCTTTTTTATTTTTATGGTCAAGAGAGATGACTTTATTTCTTAAGCTTCTTGTCCACTAGGAAAAAATATATAAATAATTTTAATAATAAATAATAAATAAACAATATGGAAAGAGGCACTAAAATTGGCCTTTTTATTTATAAGTTTAAGATAGCCAAATTCTTAGTAGTACACAGAGTAAAAATAAGTGCAATCTACAGAATACATGCCTCTTTTGTTAGTATCAACATGTAAGTTCACCAAAAAATATTAGGAAGACATTTTAAAATGTTAAGATATTACACTTTGTCAAGATATTACAAATGTCAAGATATTACACTTTGAGATTCCAAAGCTTAAATAATTATAAAAATTTAGAATTTATTTAAAGAAACTAATAATGGGCTGAGGAAGTAGTTTAATGGTAGAACATCTGTCTAGCATACACAAGGTTTTGAGTTGTGTGTATATATTTTTTTCTAATTACTTAGTTTTGAAGTACTTTATATGAAGTAATAAAATTATTACATGCCAGGATAAATAGGGCCTATTGCTCTAAAGTAATCACATTTATAACAATTGAAAGGGCTTAAAATTGGCTCCCTTTGAATTGCTGCATGGGAAACGAAAAAGAGCCAGACAGCTTATCAACAGGGTTTAAATTTCATGACTACCAAAAAAGAGATTAATTTTTTTATATGTGTAAGTAGTGTGGGCCTAGGCATTAAGTTATTTATATTCCCTATGCTTTTGTTTCCTTATTTGAAAATGGAGGTAGTAATAGTAGCTACTTCAAAAGATATACAATGATTATATATGTAATAAAGTTTTAAAGATTATCTTCATCTACAAGATGAACACTTGTTCATAGCAACACTGTTCGCAATAACCAAAAGGTGGAAGCAACTCAATGTGCATCAACAGATGAATGGATAAGCAAAAATGGGGTGTATGTGTGTGTCATGAAATATCCCTCCTTCAAAAAGAAAAAAGTCTGAAACATGCTACAATATGAATGAATCTTAATATTATATTAAGTGAAATAAGCCACCAACAAAAAGACAAATGCTGAATGGTTTCGTTCATATCACATAGCTAGAACAGTCAGATTTAGAGACTGACATTAGAATGGTGGCTGCCAGGGGCTAGGAGGAGGGAACAATAGGGAATAACTGTATAATGGACACAGCACTTCAGCTTTGCAAGATGAAAAGACTTTTGGATATAAATGGTGGTGGATAGTTGCACAACCATGTGAAAGCCCTAAATGCCACTAAACCATATACCCTTAAAACTGTTAAGACGGTGAATTTTATGTAACGTGTATTATATGGCAATTTAAAAGTTAATAAAAAGATGCTGGATGTGGTGGGGCACACTTGTAATCCCAGCACTTGGACGACGGAGACAGGAGAAGCAACATGAGTTCAAAGTCAGCCTGGTCAACAGCCAGTTCTAGGCCAGCTGGGCTACACAGTTAGACCTTGTCTCAAAAAACAACAACCAAAAAGTAAAGTTAATAAAAAGATGAAAAAACACTCTTAAATATGAGATAAACATATTAATTAACATTGTTCTAATTAACATTAACAGTGTATGCTGCAGGCATTCTCTTATCACCACAGCCCAACACAGTATGAAACACATCACTCAATAAGAAAGCCGGGCGCCGTGGTGAATGCCTGTAATCCCAGTGGCTTGGGAGGCAGAGGCAGGAGGATCCCAAATTTGAGACCAGAGGCAGTCTGCATAATTTAGCGAGACTTTGTCTCAAAAAAGTAAAAAAAAATACGGACTGGGGTGCAACTCAGTGCAACTGGTTAGTATTTGGATGGGAGACTACCTGAGAATCCTAGAAGCTACAGCCTTAGAAGAAGGACCCAGGAGCCCACTCCTGAAACAGTCATTGAAAACCTTATGAATAGCATAGAAGCACTGACAATAGTGCCAAACATAGAGGCACAGGCTTTAATCTCAGCACTCAGGAGGCTATGGCAAAAGATCACAAGTTCAAGGCTACTTGGGCTATATGATGAGTTTGAGGCCAGCCTGAGCTACATAGTAAGACCCTGTGCAGAAAAAAAAGAAAAAGAAAAAGAAAAAATTAGTCTTTGCTATCGAATTTTCTTGGACAAAATCAACTCCACATGCATAAATGGCAGAGGGTTTTATAGTCTTAACTAAGCATTTCCGTAGATACTAAAAAGGAGTCAAAGCTACTTTTCTTGTAGAAAAGACAAGCTTTGTTCACAAATGCTTACCCCTGTCACAGCTTGCTGCAATATAAATGCATGGTGATTTTCCAACCAGTTGAGTGAGATTACTGGTCAGAATTTAACTTTTATCTCAGGATTTCAACTCTACTGATGCTTTATCTAATTTTCAAAGTAAGCAACATGTAAAGCCAACACTGAATACACTTATCAGAGAACAAAAGTTGAAATTATCAGCTAATCAATATCTCTTGACTGCCTACATAAATGGGGGAAAATATCGTAAAGAACTAAACTCCAATTGTCAGGTGCAGTATCTCAAGGAGAATGAAAATATATACTTACGGGGAGACTGAAGAATGAGATATTAAACTTCTTTACGGTATACATTTCTTCAATGAAGCATAAGTATTATTTTAAAAACTTTCTTAAAAACCGATATATTTTGATTGAACCCTGACCAAATACATTTTAGACAGGTGGTTTTCATAGTTAAATATGTTTTATTTCTTTGAGAAAGTGCTTTTCTTTTCCCATTATTAATGTGTTGTATACATGCTTTGTTTCAAGCCACTCCAAATTTTATTTTGAAAAAGACATGACAGAAATAAGTTTTGAATTAGTAAGATATTTCAGTGCTAAAGTAGCAGCTTCCAGCTATACAACAGCAGACTCATTATAGAGAATACAAGATGACTCAGGAAATCAAAGAGGTCCCAAGAATCAGGATTTTTTTTTCACATTACCATTTAGGTTTACCCATATCAAACTAAGTGATTGCTTTTTTTTTTTTCTTTTTCCTTTATAAAAACTAATTCCTATCTACAAAGTTTCAGTTAGAAATGATTAAAAAAAAAAACTTCTGATAACATATAGTGGTGATGGTTGTACAACAATGTAAATGTACTTAAGGGCACTGTATAATTTAAAATTATTAAAAGGGTAAATCTTAGGTTATTTATATTTTCTCACAATTAAAAACAAAAACAAAAACGTAACTAACCCAAGCTATCAAACACCACAAGAATAACAAAGAAAAGAGAACTCTGAATTTCATACTTAAAATTGAAAACCTAGAACAAGCAGCATAGCTTTAATCTCCTCTTCTGGTGCCAAATAACTGATTTATAAATAAATGCTGTAAACACAACATATTAGAAGCTGGAGGCTACCTATAAATATAATAGCAAATAGCTGGATAATTGCTGCTATACTCAGATCTCAGTGTCTCTCTGCCTTAAATTTTTCCCAATATAATCATCTTATAATATCAATCAAAAGAGTTATATCAGCAGGCTACAGACAGAGCTCAGTGATAAAATGCTTGCCTAGCATGCTAGATGCCCTGGGTTTGATCCCCAACACAGAGAAATAGAGAGACAGAGAAAGACAGTGTTTAGGAGGCAATTTTCTTCCTGTACCATTTTTAACATTCAAAACCTATCACAAGGCAGGTACAGTGGCACATAACTATAATCCCAGCAACTCTGGAGTCTGAGGCAGGAGGATCCCAAGTTCAAGCTCAGAGGCAGCCTGCACAGCTTAGCAAGACTATCTCAAAATAAAAAATAAGAAAGGGGCTGGGTATGCAGCTCAATGGTAGAGCACTTGCCTGGCATGTGCAAGGCCCTGGGCTCAACTCCTCAATACCACTTTTAAAAAAGAAAAACTAACACAATTCTACAGTATGTCTTTACTCAATTTTAAGACTTGCTATAAAACTGTAAAAGTAAAGATAGCGTGGTGCTAAATGAGGATACACATATATGTCACTGGAAGAGAATGGACTCCAGGAATAAAGCCATGCATATAAAGACAAATGATTTGTGAAAAAAGAATGCAACTGGATGGGTATAACAAAGTATTTTAAACAAATTGTGCTAGGCCAACAGGATACTAATGTGAGAAAAAATAAGCCTTAATTCATATCCCATGAATGCTCAAAAATAAACATCAAATTTAGGCTAAATATGTAAGCTAATCTCCTAAAAGAAAACATGGAAGAATAGCTTTGCAAATACTTCTGAACAGAAAAAAATCCAAAAATACTCAACAATGCCAGGTATAGTGGTACTGCCAATGTACCTGTAGTTCCAGGTAGTTGGGAGACTGAGGCAAGAGAATCACTTAAGCTCAGGAGTTCAAGATCAGCCTGGACAACACAGTGAGACCCCACCTTAAAAAAACGAAAACAAAAATAAAATATAAAAAATCCTCAACAAAGTAGGAATAGAAGGGGACTTCCTTAAAATGATAAATAGCCTTTCTGAAAAACTCACAGCTAACCCCACACTCAATGATAAAACACAGAAAATGTTTCCTCTAAGGCAAAGAATAAGACAAAGATGCCCACTTTCAACACTTATAAAGCTAGAAGTTAGTTCTACCAGTGTAGCAGGCAAGAATAAGAAATGAAAGACCTCCAAATCACTGAGAAGTAAAACTACCTGTACTCACATGACATAATCTTATATATAGAAAATCCTAAAGAACCCACAAAAAAAGTAAGGTACAATTCACAGCAACTCTATGTACAACAGAATGAAATATTCTCTGACACTGTGTGATGCTCAGCATTATGTCAGTGCTTCTCTGATATTCATAGGGTTTTCAATGGTTGATTGTTTCAGGAGTGTTTGGGAGTGGGCTACCACATCCTTATGCCATTTTTGTGCTGCTGAGAATTGAACCCATGGCCTCAGGGAGCACAAAGCAGAACTCTACCAACAGAACTAAACCTCAGTCCAAGTTCATGTACTAGAAGACTTAATATAGTTAACACAGTAATACTCCCCAAAGTATATATATCCCCCTCAAAATCCCAACAGCCTTTTTTGCAGGAGTGAAAATAATGATCAAAACGATATGTAATCACAAGAGACTCAGAATGAATAAAACAATCTTGAAAATAAATAGGAAAATTAGGGAACTCTTCTTTCCGTTTTAAACCTTAAAGGTACAGTAACCTAAACAGTGTGGTACTGCCACAGGAGAGATATATAGATAAATAAAATATTTAATTGAAAATCTAGAAATAAACCCATATGTCTATGGTCAATTGATTTGCAGTAAGGATGCCAAAACCATTTGTAGGAAAAGAGTAAAATTTGAATTAATGATTCTAGAACAACTAAATACTCACACAAATGAGAATGAAGTTGTACCCTTTCCTCAGAGCATATACAAAATAAACTCAAATGGACTGAAGATTCATTTATATAAGAGTTAAAACTATGAATCTCTTAGAAGAAAACATTGTAGTAAGCATCAGAAATTGTCTTTGGGAATGGCTTCATGGATATGACCCCAAACTACAAGTAACAAAAGAAAAAAAGATAAATTGGACATCAACCAAATAGAAACATTTATGTATTGGTATGGTTTTTAATTGGTTTTCCTCACTGAAACTCACCTTGGGGCTTGTTCCTCAATATCATAGCATTTAGAGTCGGGAAGGCCTGCAGCCATTCCCAACTGCAGGCACTGCGGCATCCAATCCCGTCAGATCTCAGAAGCTAAGTCGGGTCGAACCTAGTTAGTACTTGAATGGGAGACTGCCTGGGAACACCAAGTGCTATAGGCTTGAGAGAAGGACCCGGCAACCCACTCCCCCCAAAAAATCAGCCATTGAAATCCCTATGAATAGCAGAGAAGCACTGACAATAGTGTTTCACCTGTTGTACATAGGGTTGCCATGAGTCGGACACTGACTCAACAGCACATAACAGCAACAAGAGTTGGGAAAGTCTTTAAGGGACACTTGGAATGATAAAGGATTTACCCTCATAAATTAATTGTTTATGGAAATAAATTGTTGTTGTTGTTGTTGTTAGGTGCCATCGAGTCGGTATCCGACTCATAGCAACCCTCATAGGGTTTTCAATGGCTGAGTGCTTCGGGATTGCCTTGGGAGTGGATTGGCAGGCCCTTCTCCCACTTTTGCGGTGCTGGGAATTGAACTTGGGGCCTCAGAGACTGCAAGGCAGTGCTCTACCCACTGAGCTAAATCCCAGCCCATGGAAATAAATTAGCTATTGCAATATTCTAGCCCCTTTTCTTCTCTCCCACGTGTGTTCCTTTCACACACACCCACTTACCCTTCTGCTTTTTGCCATGCATGCAGGAGCACATGTCCCTCACCAGAAGCCAAAGAGATGCTGGCACTGTGCTCTTGGATTCCTAGAATCACCAGTGAAAAGAAATCTCTTTTCTTCATGAGGCACCCAGTCTCCCAGTGTCAGATATTCTGTTATATCAATACAAGACTAAGATATATATGAAAGGACACTACTGATACAGTGAAACAACACATGGAATGGGGGAAAATACTTGAAAGTAATACCATATATTCTTGAATCCAATCCACAACCTTTCAATAGTTTTAGAGGGCTACAAAATCAGAAGCAGATTAGAATCATGTTTGGATTAGATTCGTACGAGAGAGATCTCTCAATGGTGAGTCCACTCCACATGCTGTTCAAACCTGCATCTGATTTTGTAGCCCACTAAAACTGTTGAAAGGGTATGGATTAGACTCAAGAATATACATCTGATAAAAGTATAGTATCCAAAACATACAAGGAGGACTTACAATTTAACAAGCAAAAAATCAACTCAATTTTAAAATGGGCAAATAATCTGAACAGACATTTCTCCAAAGAAGATATACAAATGACGACAAGCACAAGAAAAGACACTTGATGCCACTGTTGTTGTTGTTGTTGTTGTTGTTGTTGTCAGGTGCCATTGAGTCAGTTCTGACTCGTAGCAACCCTCATAGGGTTTCAGTGGCTGATTGTTTCGGGATTGCTTCAGGAGTGTTTTGTCACATCCTTCTCCTGACTCAATGTCATCAGCCACTAGGAAATGCAAATCAAAATCACATGAGGTTATCATTTCACACTCACTAGAACAGGAAGGAAGGGAAGCAGAAAGAAAGGAAGGAGACAGAGAGAGAAAAGGAAGAAAATAAGTGTGAGCAACAATGCAAAGAAACTAGAATGTTCATACATCACTGATAGAGATATAGAACAGTGAAGCATTTGTGAAAAACAGTATGGCAAGCTGGGCATGGTGGCACACACCTGTAATCCCAGCAACTCGGGAGATGAAGGCAAGAGGATCCTAAGTACCAGGCCAGGGCAGCCTGTGTAACTTAGGAAGACCCTATCTCAAAACAAAAAGTAAAAAAAAATGGCTGAGGATGCTGCTCAGTGGGATAGCGCTTGCAAAACATCCATGAGGCCCTGAGTTCAACACCCTAGAAACATACATACATACACACACACACACAAAAAAAAAAAAAAAAAAGGAAAGAAAGAAAGAAAAAGAAAGCAGTATGGCAACTCCTCAGTAAGTTAAACATAGAATTACCAAACAACATACCAATTCCAATCTGAAGTATATAAGAATGAAAAACAACTGTGCAAAAAAAAACAAGTGTGCAAACAGATGCCTATAGGAATGTTCATAGCAGCATTATTCACAATAGCCAAAGGTAAAATTCTACATGACATTGGGTTTGTCAATGAATTTTTGAAACTATACCAAAGATATATCCATAAAAGAAAGAACTGATAAGATAGACTTCATTAAAATTTAAAACTTCTATTCTAAAAAAATAATTTAAAAAATAAGTATCTCAAGAGAATGAGAAGGCAAGCTATAGACTGGGGGGGGGGGGAGAAATATTTGAAAAAAACATATCTGATAAATGACTATTATCTAACATACACAAAGAACTCTTGAATCTCAAGCATGCAGGAAAATAACCAGATTTTAAAATACGTCACAGAGGGCTGGGGATGTAACTCGATGGTAGGGCACCTACTTAACAACCACAAGGCACTGGGTTTAATACCTAGCACTGGAAGAAAAAAAAAAGCAAGCCAAAGATGTTAACAGACACCTCAGCAAAGAAGACATACAAATGGTAAATAATCATATGAAAAGATGCCCCAAATGCAAATTCAAACCATGAGATATTGCTATTAGAATGGCCAAAATACAGAACACTAACACCATTAAATGGTGGCAAGGATGTGGAACAATAGGAACTCTCATTCATTGCTAAAAAGGAATGCAAAATAAAATGGTACAGCCACTTCAGAATATAGTTTGACAGTTTCTTATAAAAATAAATAGACTCTTACCATAAGATCTAGCAATCATGATCAGTAGTACTTATCAAGAAGACTTGAAAGCTTTTACCTACACAAAATGTGCAGCAATACAAATACTGTGTATGACACTCTAACAGTAGCTATGTCATTATACATCTGTCCAAACCCATAGAATGTACAACAGCAAGAGTTAACTTTAATGTACATTCACTGGATAGATGATATATCAGTGTAGGTTAATCAACTGTAAAAATCATTCTGGTGAGGAATGTTGATAATTGGGGAGGCTATGCATGTTTGGGGAAATGGAATATATGGGAACTCTCTGTACTTTTTATGTCTATGTACACATATGCATGCCCATGCACACTGAATCTAAAGCTTCCCTGAAAAAACATCTTTGAAAATAAACAGCAATGATGTGAGAAGACAGCAGGGGGAGGAGGGACAAGGAGGAGCAAGGAATGAGAGAGAGGGCAACCTCAAAGTAAACAGCCCAATTTTAGTAGTTCGGGAAATAATTATGGTAATACCAACAATACCAAAGGATGGTAATAATGCAAATGGGCTAGATTATTCATGTAATACTGCTGATAATGTAAAAAGATAGATCACTACAGAAAAAAAGTGTGGACTTAAATCATAATTGGGATGCAAGGGTATATAGTACAATATTCCCACAAAAAGACATGCAAGTAGAAGAGAGGTCACTGGTGGGGGCGGGAAGGGCACAAGAGGGTAAGGAGGAAGTTATCTGTGCAATGTACAATGAAACACATATATGGAAATGTCACAATGAAATGTATGTCAGAATGAAACACATTAAGTTGTACATTAAAATTCCCAGTTAAAAAAATAATAAAATAAAATAAACCTTTTTAAAAGCCAATCAAGATGGTGCAGGCCTATATTCCCAGCAACTCATAAAGTGCCACTATTCTTCTTTTTATTTTTACTTTGTTTTTTCCCATCCTGGGGGCTAAATGCAGGGCCTCATGCACATTTTGGGGGGGGGGTTGTTTTGTTTTGTTTATCACTGAGCCACATCCCTACCCATTTTTTACTTTTTATCTTGAGACAGGGTCTTGCTAAGTTATATAGGCTGCCTCTGTCCTCAAACTCATGATCTTCCTGCCTCTGTCTCCTGAGTCGCTGGGATTAAAGGCATGCACCACTGGCCCTTGTTTAAGATACAACTGTTTTATACCTATTAGGATGACTAAACCTCAAAAACGCTGACAACACCTCACATTGTGAGGTTGTCTGTGATGGACCCTGTCAAGTGCCGCTGTCATCCCTGTCCAGCCACTATTATGGATTGTGATCCTCTAACCATAAACCCCCAATAAATCTCTCTCCCATAAGTTTGTTTTGGTTGGTTTCTCTGTCACAGCAATATACCAACTGACACAGAATATTGGCATCAGAGTGAGGCAGTTGCTGTGGATTCTTAGGCCACTGGAATTTGTTTTCAAGAGGAGTTTGGAAGAGCTTGAAGATATAGATGAAAGAAGTCCTTGAGTGCTATAAGCAGAGCTTGAGAGGTAGTTCTAGTGAGCATTTGGAAGACTGGAATTCTGTCTCCAACAGAAATATGGGTGGGGCTCACATGGTTTCAAAGGAAAATGAAAATTCTTTCTTTTTTTTATTGGAAATTTTTAACATACAACTTAATTTTCATTCTGACATGTATTTCATTGTGACATTTCCACGTATGCATTTCACTGTTCATTGTTCACATAACTTCCCCCTTACCCTCTCGTGCACCTCCTCCCCCATCTCCCACCCGCCCACACCAATGGCCTCCTTTCTACTTGTGTGTCTTTTTGTGGGAATGCTTATCTATACAAGTGCATCCTGATTTTGATTTAAATACATAGTCTATGTTGTTGTTGTTGTTAGGTGCCTTCGAGTAGGTATCCGACTCAAAAAGATAGATACTATAGACATAGTCTATAGTATCTATCTTTTTACATTCTCAGCAGTATTATATGAGTAATCTAGTCCATTTGCATTATTGCCATCCTTTGGTATTATTGGTATTATTTCCCGAACTATTAAAGTTGGGCTGTTTACGTTGAGGTTGACCTCTCTCTCATTCCTCATTCCTCGTTGGCCCTCCTCCCCCTCCCGTCTTCTCCCATCATCTCTTCCTTTTGCTAGATCCCTCCCTCCTTCTTTCCACTCCTTAAATTGTCCCTTCTCCAATAAGTTTACATGAGCTTTTTATTATGTTCCAATTTATATGTAGGATTTGGAAAATGAAAATTCTATTGACTAGAGACCACTTGTTTTTGTTTTTTTATTGGAAATTTTTAATGTACAAGGTAATGGGATTCATTCTGACATGCATTTCATTGTGACATTTCCATATATGCGTTTCATTGTACATTGCACAGATAAGTTCCCCCTTATCCTCTTGTGTACTTCCTCCCTCGGTCCCACCCCACCCCCACCACCAAAGGCCTCTCTTTCACTTGCTTGTCTTTTTGTAGGAATATTTTTCTTTATATCCTTGGGTCCCAATTATGTTTAAGGTGGAAACTTTTTCTATAATGAACTATCTTTTTACATTGTCAGTAATATTACATGAATTTTCTAGCCCATTTGTATTATTACCATTCTTTGGTATTATTGGTATTATTATAACTATTTCCCAAACTATTAAAGTTGGGCTGTTTATTTTGAGGTTGCCCTCTCTCTCATTCTTCACTCCTCCTTGTTCCTCCTCTCCCTTCCTTCTTCTCCCATCATTTCTTCCTTTTGCTAGATTCCTCCCTCATTCTTTCCACTCCCTAAATTGTCTCTTCCCCACCCAATACACAAATGGGCAAAGGAACTGAATAGACAGTTCTCAAATAAAGAGGCCCATAAAGCCATGAAACACATAAAAAAAAATGTTCAATATCCCTCACCATTAGGGAAATGCAAATTAAAACAACTCTGAGATTCTACCTTACACCAGTAAGAACAGCCAAGATCAATAAAACAAATAACAACAAATGCTGGTGAGGTTGCAGAGAAAAGGGAACCCTCTTAAACTGCAGGTGGAGCTGTAAATTAGTCCAACCACTTTGGAAATCAATATGGAGGTATCTTAAAAAACTAAAAATATGACCCAGCTATAACACTATTAGAAATATACCCAAAGGGAGATGAGTCATCATACCACACAGACACTGCATCTGTAGAGTATTATCTGGACACCGCTGAGGTGGACCGGGAGGGTGCCAGGGCCAAGGCCTACCCAGTCTGGGCTGAAGTCTGAGCCCTCCCCAGATCCTGCCCTGTTTCTGCTACATCTGGTTACCCTTAACCCAGGAATTTAGACTGGGATCTATTTGATTCCTTAAGAGCTAATCTACCTACATTCCAGTTCACCTTTCACCTGTGGTCTCTTCTTAACCTATTACCTCTTCCATCAAGTCATATAAGATGGCCCTCAAACAGCCCAGCTCTGGTGTGGCCTTTTTCCACCTGATTGACCTCCCAGAGCTAACTAATTAGTTGTCAAGGAGAGCTCAGTGATTGGTCCAGCCTGCACCTAACCCCCCAATCCTAAATGCACTTTTTCAAGCCCTCACACGGAGAGCTGCTCCTCCTGGCATGAGCTGCTCTCTGATTGGTTGCACTCTGGTCCACACCCCCACCTAGGGTGTGTGTAAGCACACTACCGACTACCCCAAGGGTCTGTTCTTTTCTTTCTTCCAGGCCGTCTTGACTCCGGTTGTTACATCCTACACCTGACTTCGGTCGCTTGGATCCTCCAGACCTTCAATCAAGCCACCGAGAGACAAGACTCCGAGGTCAAGAAAGAAGACCTTGAGCAAGCCAAGAAAAGCTCTCAATCCCCCTATGCCAGGGAGGAGGTGAAAGGAGAAGACGACCAGCGAGAGGCATCACTGGACCTTCAGTGTAGCCAGTGAGGACATCAGAGCTGTTTGTTACTCTGATACAGAGCTGTTATTCCATCATAGCAGCAGTAACCTGTGCTGCCGGCTAGAAAGTATTAGGCTCTCCTGCAAAGGAGCAGCTTAATAAAGTTCCTGTTTCTTTTATATAAGAAGGCTCCTGAGGTCCTTCTTGGCTCCACCAATCAGCTCTTGCCTGCCCCCGCTCAGGGTCCCCAAGCGTACTGGGGTTGTGGTGAAGCTCTGTAGTCTTTTGCTGGGCCAGAATGGACCCCCACATGCATCTCCATGTTCAATGCAGCACTTTTCACAGTAGTAAGGATTTGGAATCAACCAAAGTGCCCAACAATAGAAGAATGGATAAAAAAAATCTATGGTACATATACACAACGGAATACTACTCAGCAATCAAAAAAATGAAATAATGTCATTCGCAGCAAAATGGATAGAATTGGAGAAAATTATTTTAAGTGAGCAAACACTAGCCCAAAAAGAGAAATGTCACATGTTCTCACTCATATGTGGGAGCTGAATCAAAATTAAAAGGAAAAAATCCTATAAAGAAATCATAATAAAAAACTAAAGTCAACTTAGTGGAGAAGAGACTAGAGACCATTTGTGTTAACAATCTAGCAAAGAGCTTGGGGTGCAGTTCTAAAGATTTGAGTAAGGCTGAATTCAAAGTAATGGACTATTGGCAGAAATATCAAGGAAAAAGTGCTGAGTGCATGGCTTGATTGTTGCTGCTTTCAGCCAGATTTATGATGGAAAAAATACAGAAAAAGGCAAAACAGAAAGATCTGAGAAGAGATGCAGTTTAATGAGGAAAAAAAGCTGTGGGTTGTCTACAGTCACTGTGGACACACCTGGCTCAGGCAACGAGGCTGCAATTATGTAAAGATATAAACTGCAGTAAAGGGAAGCCTCACTGGGACAACTGAAATCCTTTGGGGAATAACAGGAGTCAGCCAGGCCCTTCCCACTGATGGCCCCAGGATGTGAAGCTAAAAACCCATTTGAAAGGAGAATGGCTGAAAAGTGGATGCCCCTGGGATGCCATGCTACAAAGAGGTTCCCAGGGACATGATTTCCCACCCAGAGAACTCAGAGGCCACTGCTGCAGCTGTGGTTCAAAAGCGCCCAGCTACTGCTCAAGTTAGCAGCAAACCCTGGCAATATTCACATGGTGTTGTTTTTCCAGTCATAAAGAATGCAAGAGTTAAGGGGTTATGGAGACTGCCAGCAAGGTTCCAGAAGATAGCCTGTGAAGCCAGGCAATGTGTACCAGGGTTGGTTGTTCCAGAGAGCTTCTGAATGGCTGGTGCACAAAGCATTGATGGTGGAAGCTAAACAACAGAGACCCCAGGATGCTAGATAATCCAGCAACATGAAAATGTCTGCTGAGAAAAGTTAACGGCAATGAGTGCAGCCAGTGCAAAAGGGGCATGTGTGCTACAAATAGCAGGGCCATGTGGGCAAAACCATTCAAGCCTGTTCATGCCCAGATGATGCCAAATGCCAGATTCCATATGATGTCATGTGTGCCAGAAGCTAGACATGGAACCATAGGATTGTTTTGTCCAACAGGTTATTGGTCTTGCTATGTACCAGTCTTTCTTTCTGTGCCCATATTCCTCCATTTTGAAATGGGAATGCTAACTCTGTGCCATTGTGTATTGGTAGCATGTAATTTGTGTTTTGTTTTGCAGGGTCTTGCTAAGTTTGCCTTAAGTCGCAGTGGAGACTCTGGACTTGGGACTTTTAAACAAGGTTACGATTATTAGGACCTTGGGAACTCTTAAAGGTGGACTGAATGCATTTTGTATTATGAAATGGCCATGGACCTTTGGGGATCAATGAGGGAGTATCATGGTTTGAATCTAAAATGTACCCCAAAAGTCACATGCTTTAATGTTTGGTCCCCAGCTGGTGGCACTGTCTGTAGAGGCATGGAAACTTTTGGGAGACAGGATCTAGCTTTGCAGAAGTGAGTCATTAGGGGGCAGACCTTTGGAGGATTTTTCCCAGACCCACAGGTTTGATTGCTCTCCCTGCTCTCTGTTTGTGATCTTCCATGCTGTGAGGTCATCTCCCACAAGTCCTACCACTGCCACACTTGCCCTGACACCATTACAGACTGTGATCCTACATGTGAGCTCCTAATAAATTAATAAATCTCTCCTACTATTTTTTGTTTGTTTGTTTCACTCAGTTTATCTGTCACAGTTACATACCAGCTGACTAATACACCTTCCTGGGTACATACATGTCATGGTTTGAATATAAAATGGCCCCCAAAGGTCATGTGCTTTAACACTGGGTCCCCAGCTATTGGTGCAGTACTGGGAGGTTAGGGAAGCTTGAGAGGGTAAATCTAGCTTGATGGAAATGAGTCACTGGGGGAAGGTCTTTGGAGGTTTTTATCTGGAACACGTGGTTCCAGGTAGCTGACTCCGACCCCATGATTCCATGAAGTCATCTACCACAGGCCCTGCCTCCTGCCACTGCCACACCTGCCCCATCACCATTATGGACTGATCTTCTGTGAGCTACTGATAAATCCTTCACTGTACAAGTTTTGGTTGGTTTTTCTGCTACATCAATGACAGATGACTAATATAGTACTCAAATAAGGTGAAAAACTTATGTTCATACAAAAAACCTGCACACCATCTGTATTTGTAATTGTCAAAAACTTGGAAACCATCAGGATGTTTTTCAAGAGAAGAATAAACAAACTTTGGTACATCCACCAAGTAAAATACTATTCATCAATAAAAAGAAATGACAGTAGGGGAGGTTTTCAAGAGGAGGCTTGAGGTACATGGAACTGTCTTCTTTCTGCACAATTCTGCTGCTCTAAAACTGCTCTCAAAAATAAAGTGACTTTTCAAAAATTTCGTGAAACAAAATGAATTATTGAGTTAAAAAAAGACACAGAACCTTTATAGCACATTGCTAAGTGAAAGAAGCCAATCTGAAAGGGTTATATGATTCTAAGTATATGAATACTGGAAAAGGAAAAACTAGAGATTTTTTTAAAAATCAATGAAGCACACGTGTAGGGCATATTTAGGTCAGTGAAACGTTTTTGGTAATGGTAGATACATGTCATTACACTTTAGTCAAAATCTATGAAATATACAACACAAATATAATATAAACTATACACTTTAAATAATGTATCAATGCAGGTATACTTTGAGGGTAAGTTCTGGAATCACAATAAAACAAATATCAAAACAAAGAGAATCACCTGAATATTTAGTTTCACAGTGCATATAAAATTTCTGTTTACACTAATACTATACTCCATTATTGTTATTGTTAGGTGCCATCGAGTCGTGTCCTACTCATAGTGACCTTCATAGGGTTTTCAATGGCTGACTGTTTCAGGATTGGCTTGGGAATGGATTGCCACGTGTCCCCTTGTGGTGCTGGGAACTGAACTCAGGACCTCAGAGACTGTAGAGCGGAGCTCTACCAACTGAGCTAAATCCCAGCCCATTTATACTCCAATAGGGGTGCTTTATGTCTAAAAAGATAATGTGTACACCTTAATTCTTAAAACAACAGTTTATTATAAAAAATGCTAACAATCATCTGAGCATTTAATGAGTTGTAATACTTTATCTGGTGAAGGGTCTTTTTTTTTTTGCAGTACTACATTGTTGAACCCAGGGCCTCATGTGTGCTTTGCAAACACTCTACCACTGGGCCACACCCCAGCCCATTTTTCACTTTTTTATCTTGGGACAATGTATCACTGTTTTTCAGGCTTCCTCTGACCTCAAACTTGAAATCCTCCTGCAATCTTCCTGCCTCCACCTCCTGAGTCATTGGGGTTACAGTTGTGTGACACCATGCCCAGCTAGTGAAGGGTCTTGCCTCGATGTTCATGGCTACTAAAAGATCAAGGTGATGGTTAATGAAGGTTGCAGTAGCTGTGGCAATTCTTTAAAATAAGGCAACAGTGAAGCTTCTGTGAAAGAGATTGTCTATGGAATACAACAACAAAAACTTCAGTTTAAAGATGCATCATTTGGGGCCAGGCACAGTGGCTCATGCCTGTAATCCCAGACACTGTGGACAAAGCTTATACAATTATACACCTAAGATCTGTGCAGTCTATTTAATGAAATATCTCAACAACCCTCACAAACAAGGTACTAAGTTACAAATCTGCTAACAACTATGGAAAAGGACATTTTTCCTTTCTTTTCCATTGAAAGCCACTAAGAACAACAAAAAAGGTAGACAGAGACAAAACCACAAAAATCTAGTACAACCTCAAATTCTACAAACCAGGAAGGCCATTTAGCAAATACTGTGAATTGTAAAGCAACAAAGGAGCTCATAAGGCTGACACGCACAACTTCTAATCTCAAACAGGACACTAGCTGGGTGTGGTGGTACACACCTGTAATCCCAGTGACTCGGGAGGCAGAGGAAGGAGGATAGCAAGTTGGAGGCCAGAGGCAGCCTGTGTAACTTGGGAAGACCCTGCCTCAAAATTAAAAAGTAAACAAATGGGATGGGGGTACAGCTCAGGGTACAGCACTTGCAAAGCATGCAAGCACAGGGCCCTGGGTTCAACCCCCCAGTACTGAAGAAAAAAGGATATGAATATCCCCAAAATTAATTAATACTACTCAGAGGTGGACATCTAACTAGGGTGCTAGATTTGTTACAGGAAGAGAAAATAAGTCCCTGAAAAAGCCTTATTTCATGCAGTGAGTTGGAGTGAACTAAAGAAAAATACCCATCAGCTTCTCAGGAAAAGAACATTATTGAAATAGAGCTGAGAAAAAAGAAAATATACTAGGTTACAATACAAGGAGTCCGTATCTGAAAAGCATTCTTTAACAACATCTGCTTCTTGAAGGTCAAAAACTAAGGAAAGACGTGTATACCCCAAGGATAAAGGGAAAAAAAAAAACATTTAGAGAGAGATTGCTTTAGAAAGCAACCCCACAATCTCTAAAGCTCTTCCTTTCTGACTCTGGCTCAGCAGAATGGCTCCTGCAAAGAAGGAAGGCAAGAAGAAGAAGGGCTGTTCTACCATCAATGAGATGGTGACCTAAGAATGCACCAACAACACACAAGCACATCCCCGGAGTGGGCTTCAAGAATCATGGCCTTAGCCGGGCATGGTGGCACACACCCTGTAATCCCAGCGACTTGGGAGCCAGAAGCAAGAGGATTGCAAGTTCAAGACCAGAGGCAGTCTGCATAATTTAGTGAGACCTTGTCTCAAAAAGCAAAAATATGGGCTGGGCATGAAGCTCAGTGGTCCAGCACTTGCAAAGGATGCAGGTGCAAGACCCTGGGTTCAACCCTCAGTACCACAAATTAATAATAATAATAATAATAATAATAATAGCCCCTGGGCACTCAGAGAGATCTAGAAATTTGCCATGAAGGAGTTGGGACTACAGATGTATGCAATGATATCAGGGTCAACAAAGCTATTTGGGCTAAAGGAATAAGGAATGTCTCATGACATATTTCTATGTGGTTGTCCAGAAAACATAATGAGGATAAAGATTCAGCAAAAAATCTCTATACTTAAGTAATCTATGCCCCTAGTACCACATTTAAAAATCTACAGACAGTCAATGTGGTTGAGAACAAGACACTGAGTATCATATAAAATTATGAAACTACCCAAAAAAAGCAAACCCGGCAAAAAGGATCTAGCCCAAGAAATAGTACGTATATACATATAAATCTTTACCTCACAACAAACTCTGTACTGTGAAAATAAATTAAAAAACATTAATTCAGCCAGGTGTAGTGGCATATACCTATAACCCCTGCATGTGGGAGGTTGAGTCAGAAGATTCACAAGTTTGAGGTCAACATGGGCTACACAGTGAGTTTGAGGCCAGTCTGAGCTACATAGTGAGAACTTTTCAAAAAAAAAAAAAAAATGCAAAGAGACAACCAAATTCTCTTAGAATGATGTATTTCTTTCTCCCTATCAAATTTGCAACCATTTTATTGTATGATTGTATTACTTTTGCATAGACCAAAATACCTGACAGAAAAACTTAAAGGGAGGAATTATTTATGTTACTCATGGTTTCAGAGGTATCTGTCCTTCATGGTAGGGAGGGTATGAAGAAGCAAGTGATTCACATCATAGTGGCCAGGAAGCATAGAAACGGGGTACAGGAAGGGGTCAGGATAACATACAGACTCCTCAGACATGCCCAGTGATCTACTTCTTCCAACAAGGCCCCACCTCTTAGTTTTCACCATCTCCCCAGTAGATGCTATTACATTATGAATCTATCAAGGGCTCAATACTTTTATCAGGTCAGAGCCCTCATGATCTAATTATGACCTAGTCATCTCTGGAAGCACCCTCAATGACACACCCACAGGTGGCCTTTACTAGCCTCCTAGGAGTTTCTCAATCCAGTTAAACTGACTATCAAAATTAGCCACCACAATGACACTACCCCATGCTGATAAGTTTACAGAGAAATAGGCACCCTCACTTGTGGCAACATAAACTAGTCCAAATTTTCTTAAGACAATTTTGCAATATGTATTAAACTTTAATATTCAATTTCTCATTAGGCCCAGTAATCTCACTCAAAAACGGCTCCCACACATGAAAAATAAAGTTCAATGCACCATTACTTTTATTTTATGGTCCATATGATGAAACACTACAGAATTATCAAAAAATAAATAAATAAACACGTGGAAACTAAAAGTTGATCTCAAATAAGCAGAGAATAGGACAGAAGCTATTAAAGCCCGGGAAGAATATGGGCAATAGACAGATGAGAGGATAGTCAAAGGGTGAAGCTGGATAAGAAGAATCATTTCCAATGTTCAAGGATAACTATGGTCGATAATAATTAATTGCATGTTTCAAAAGGGCTAGTGGAGAGGATTTTTAATGTTCCCAACACAAAGAAATGTCAGAAGTGAGAGGCCAATTACTCTTATCTGATCATTATACATTGCAAACACGTATAAAAGTCAAAATATACCCATATTTAAATATGTGTAATTATGTATTAATTAAAAATAAAAAATAAAGGTACATTAGATGTATAAAAATGGAAAAAAATTAGGATATTTTATTAAGAGAAAACAGCAAAGTACAGAACAGTATACAGACCATGATATCTTTCCTTTCCTATAAAGATCAAGAAACAGTATAAACTCTTTTTATAAGCATATATTTTTTTTCCTTGAATGAAAATAAAGCTATCAATAGTAGTTGCCTTTAGGAAGAAGGGAAAGAATTCTTCATTCATTGTACCTTGTACCTTTCTAGACAGCCCAAACTTTCTAACTTTATGCAACTTTAGACTATTATTTTCTAACTTTATTAACTTTTCTAACTTTACAAACTTTATTGTTTTCTTTTTATGTCAGTAGAAGTTCTCTGATGCCTTTTTTTCCTTTTTTGTCCCTTTTGGTACACAAAACAATGTTATTATTTAGTAATAAAATTTTTAAATGTTCTCTTATACTCTAATTTTAAAGCAACTAATATTGATCATAAATCCTTATTTAAACTTCTGAGAATAAGTTTAAAATATGTTTTTTATTGTCTGTAACATGAAAAGATATACTAGTATATTCAAAGTCACTTAAAATTTATTTCCTGAAATGCAGCAGCTATGGAACTAATTGTGTCTCTTCAGAATTCCTATGTTGAAGCCTTAACTAAATAGGACATAGAGTCTTTAAAGAGGTAATTAAGGTTATACTGAGATCATATTGGTGAGGCTATTCCTCAAGAGGACTGATATCCTTATAAGAAGAAAAAGAGACATCAGGGATACATGCACATAGAGAAAAGGCCAAGGGAGGACAATACAAGAAGATGACCATCCACAAACCAAAGAGAGAGGACTAGGAGAAGCCAACCCTACCATCACCTATATCTTGGACTTACAAATTCCAGACCTGTGAGAAAATAATTTCTCTTGTTCAAGTATCCCAGTTTGTGGTATGTTGTTATGGGAGCCTTAGCAGACTAACACAGCAACAAATGCATAAACTGGAAAATCTGAGAAAAATTCTGTTTTTAAAAAATTAAGGGGCCAGGTGCTGTAACACACACCTGGATTCTGAGTGACTCAGGAGACTGAGGGTGAAGGATTGTAAGTTCGAGGCCAGAGGCAGCCTGTGTAACTGAGAAAGACCATGTTTCAAAATAAAAAGTAAAATATGGGCTGGGAGTATAGTTCAGTGGTAGAGCACTTGCAAAGCATCCTTGAGACCTTGGGTTCAACCCCCAGTACCCCTCCAAAAAAAAAAAATAAATGAATAAATAAGGAGAGTAAAGGAGAGAACAAGTACAAAGTACAGGATGTCATTGTATGAAACCCATATAAAGAAACTGATTACACTGTATGCAAAATAAATAATTTTTTTTAAAAAGGTGGTTCACTTCAAGTGTCAGTATTATGGATTTTTTGTTTGTTTATTTGTTTGTTTGTTTGCGTGGTACTGGGAGTTGAACCCAGGGCCTCACACTTGCATGCTTTCCAAGTGCTGTGCCATTGAGCTGCACCCTCAGCCTATTTTTTTACTTTTTGAGACAGGGTCTCACTAAATTACACAGACTGCTTCTGGTCTTAAACTTGAGATCCTCCTGCCTCTGCCTCCTGAGTTGCTGTGATTATAGGCGCATGTGCCTGGAAAGCATTATGGATTTCGTTTTCTGGTTCTGGGTAGCAAAATTTTAACCTGAATGTAATCAAGCCACCAGAATCATTCTCTTTCTTTTCTTTCTTTCTTTTTTTTTTTTTCTTTTTTTATGGTGCTGAGGATCAAACCTAGGGATTTTCACATGTTAGGCCCTCTCCCATTAAGCTATACCTCTACCACTAAACTATACCCTAGCCACATGGATTTTTAAAAAATCTTTCTTCCACTATATTTTCTAAATTTCTAAAATTTGAAAGAAGAATTTCATAATTGTAACAAAAGGTTCCTAGTGGAGGTAAAATAATAAAACTTTATATGCTTATAATAAAGAAAAGAAAACTAACCAGGAAGCTGGTGTTTTGGTACATACCTGTAATCCCAGCAATTTAGGAGATGGAAGCAGGAATAAAGTCCAAGAAGATCAAAAGTTTGAGGTCAGACATAGCCTGTGTAACCTAGACCTTGCCTCAAGATAAAAAAATTAAAAAGGAGCTGGTGTGCAGCTAGGAAAGTATGCATGAGGCTCAGGGTTCAACCCTTCATTACCAAGAAAAGAAAAGAAAAGAAAAACTAACCAAGAGTTGCTTCAAACAAGAGAAAATAATAATGAAAGTACTATCTTTAAAAAAAAATAGCTAGGTATGTTGGTGCAACACTTGATAGACTGGGCCAGGAGGATGGAGTTTGAGACCAGCCTTGATTACCCAATGAATTCAAGGCTAGGCCAGCTGAGCTACATAGCCAGACCGTGTGTGTGTGTTTGTGTGTGTTTGTGTGCATGTGTGTGTGTGTGTAAAGCTGAGCCAGGGCACTGGTGCACTCTTGTAGTTCCAGCTACTCAAAAGAAAAGAAAGAGAATGATTCTGGTGGCTTGATTACATTCAGGTTAAAATTTTGCTACCCAGAACCAGAAAACGAAATCCATAATGCTTTCCAGGCACATGCGCCTATAATCACAGCGACTCAGGAGGCAGAGGCAGGAGGATCTCAAGTTTAAGACCAGAAGCAGTCTGTGTAATTTAGTGAGACCCTGTCTCAAAAAGGAGGCTGAGATGAAAGCATCCCTTGACCCCAAGAGTTTGAGGCTAGCTTGGGCAACATAGCCAGACCCTATCTCAAATAACAAAACAAAAAAAAAAATTGCTATTTATTCCTATTTTAAGTAAGTCTTATTCATCATATCCCTACAATAATACCTAATAGTGATAATATTAAAGTCCAGATTTCTATCCTTTGAAACTCTTTGAAAGGGTTAAGAGATAACCTCTCAAAGAAAAAAATGGATACAGAACAAAAAATAAATGACTCTACTAAGCTTAAAACTTTAGTAACCATAAAATATCATTTATTTTATGATGACATTCAAATTTCATGAAGAAATCAACCACGTACAATAAAGTATACTCAGATTTAAAATGAAGAAGACCCTAACCTCAAAGTTTTATTTCATCATATATCAGAAATAAACTAATTTTAAATCATTAATCAAATAACACAGGAAAACAAAAAAGGACATATAAGAAAATGAAAATTCAATTTTACTGAAATATATTAAATATATCAAATAAAACCATATACTTAAAAGAAAGTAATTTTATTTACCCCCTGCAAAGGGAGATCCCAGCATTCTGAGCTTCTGAATTTGGATAGTGGTGATTGAACATGAACATCCTCTGGTTTTACATTTAATATCTTTCTTATCTGAAACTAGGATGAGAAAACAATTAGTTTAATTGTTATATATATATATATATACATATATATATATATATATATGGACTGAATCAACTAGTAGAACCATTATATTACCCTGCATTAATATTTTTCTACGTTTTAAAATTTTAAATTCAGTGCTTAACTTATAGGAAAATTATTATAATTTCATTTTTAAAAAACCCTTTCATTGAGTATAAAGCTAGATAACTGAAGAATCACAACACCTTCCTAACTACTATTCTCTTGCCTATAGTATCATCCTCTTAAACTTTCTAATGCAAGCTACAGAATTCTGTCACGTGTAAATCTAATTATAGATGCGACACCCAAAATACAACAATGGCACTCCTTACTTACAGAAAAAATTCTTTTCATTTTGGGTTTTCACATCACCCATTAAAAATTCTATAACTCCCTCTCTTCTTTTTTCTTTTCCTCTTTCCTCCTCCTCCTGTCAGGCACTTCCACTTTCTCTTTGGGCTGCCACTTTCTCTGTCTCTCCAAGATACTTTTATTTCTAAAAAGTTTACCTAATTTTTCATCTGCTCTCTGGTTTTTCTTTTCCTGAAGAACAATCTTATACCAACTCACCCAAAGAACCAAGGTTTCTCCAAGTTCTTTCCCACAAGCTACTAAATGCTCTTCAGACATGTCATAATATCTCTAGATTGCTGTATATACTGCTCCCTCAATCTAGAATGCCTTTCCCTCTATTTCATCTCTGTGAAGTACTCCAGACTCTCCTCAAAATTATTCTCTTGCCCACATAAGCCTCACTCTCACACCAATGCATTCCTTTTTCTGGGTATTAGCACTTGGTACTTTCTTTTTCTTCTTTTTCTTTCTTGAGACAGGGTCTCACTACACAATCCAGGCTGGCCTCAAACTTGCAATCCTCCTGCCTCAACTTCCCAAATGCTAGGATTACAGGTGTGTGCACACCTGGCTAGTACTTGGTACTTTTATATTAAATTATTTATATTATTTACCATGTACAATAATACCATGTAACATACCATGTAACAATTATTTGCCTATATGTCTGTCTTCTTCTCCAGACTGCAGAACTCCCAAAATTGAGGGTCCTGATTTATTTTATATCTCCAAAATATGTGGCTTGTGATAAGTGAATGAATGCATGGATTATAACCACAAGTTTTAAATCATCTATTTAAAACTTAAAATCTAATTTCATATGAAAATAAAGTTGTAAATGGTAAGTATGCCTTAAATTCTGCTTATAAAACATAACATATAATAAGCACTTGGGCTGGGGGGTGTATCTCAGTGATGAAGACCCGTTTAGCATGCATGAGACCTTGAGTTCAATTCCCAACACCACTCCCCAAAAAGCATTATATCAACTATAATGAGTAGCAATCCATAAAATTACTTCTATAAGAAGAAAGCCTAAGTCAGGAATATAGACTAAACCTGAAGAAAGTGTATCTCAACTCCTGTTTCACTAGCTTCTCAGGACAGTTAATCTTCCTTGGTATAAGTGACTTCTTAATTATTTATTGCTATTCTGTATCAAAAGGCATCTCTTTATAATTCATCTGCAAAAGACAAAATTATCTCTAAATCATTCCTTTGATTCATATTCTTAATTAGGAAACAACAGCTAATTCCTCAGAGGGTAAGGCAAAGGCTTCTGGCTGTTCAAACCCATGAGTCCTTTCTTAAGTAGGTTACTTAGCTTGTATTGATCACACCAATACTCCCTACCCTTCATGCTCTTCTTACAATGTGACAAACACACTCCTGCAACATCAGGACTATATTCCTTCCCCTTGAATCTAAACAGGCTTGTGACTTCCAATGTAAATCATAAAAAGCAATATAGTAGCTGGGCACAGTGGCATATGCCTATAATCCCAGCATTTGGGAGACTGAGGGAGGAGGATTTCAAGTTCAAGACCAGCCTGGGTTACAGAGACTCTGTCTCAAGAAAGAGGAGAGGAGAGGACAGAGGAGAAAGGGAAGAGGGAAGAGGGGAGAGTGAGGGGGAATGGGTAAAGGGGAGAGGGGAGAAAAGAAAACACAATGTATCTTCATCCTGGTTCACACATGCTCATGTGCTCTCCTTCCTTCTCACTCTTTCTCCTTGTCTGTCTCTCAGGACACACTTTAGGAGCCCTGAATCATAGAGCATGTGAAGAGGCTAAAAACAGATAAAAATGCACCAAAACATTTAAGTCTTCCTAGTACAAGTACCAAGACAAATGAGTTGAACAAGCCTTTAAGATGACTACAGATCCCATAAATAGATAAAGAAAATGTAGTATATATATGCAATGGAATATTATTCAGTCTTTAAAAAGAAGAAAATTTTAACATTTGTAACAACATAGATGAACCTGGATAACACTATACTAAGTGAAATGAGTTAGGCACTGAAGGATAAATACTACATGATATCACTTTTACAAGGGGAGAAACAGATATTTATCAAAGGATACACAGTTTCAGTTATATAAAACGAATAGTCCTAAAGATAAAGGTATAGTCTAATGCTTATAATTAACATTACTGTATTATACAATTAAAAATTTGCTAAGAGGGTAGACTTTATGTTAGGTGTTAGCACATAACAGATTAGTAATAAAAATAATAACAACAGCCAGGCCCAGTGGCAAACACCTGTAATCTAGCACTAAGGAGGCAGAGTTGATCCTTCCATCTCTGCCTCCTGAGTATGAGGATTACAGGCATGGGCTACCCTGCAGGGCTTCTTAGACAAATTTTAATCATGGCCTCAACAAAAAAGATTTTAAGCAATTAATGATTCAGCAATATAATTCTAATAATAACAATAATAATTCCAGTGTAAGAATCGGCACTTCTTACAATTTAAAACACTGAAATTAGCTCAAAATATAATGATAGGATATTGACTAAATTAACTGTGACATATGCATACAATGGAATATTATATTCCATTATATAAATGTTATTATAAAACATTATATAAAATGTTACCTGGATATGGCAGTGTCCACCTGTAATCCCAGCACTTGAGAGGCTGAGGCTAGAGAGTTGCAAGTTTGAGGCTAGCCCCTGGGCAACCAGACAGACTCTGTCAAAAAACAAAAAAAAAAACAGATTGCCAGCCCCAGTGGAGCACATCTGTAATCTCAGTGACTCAGGAGGTGGAGGCAAGAAGATCATGATTTCAAGACCAGACACAGATTGCATAATTTAGTGAGACTTTGCTCAAGATTAAAAAATTAAAAAGGGGTTTGGGGTACAGTTCAGTGGTAGAGCACTTGCAAAGAATGTGCAAGATCCTAGGTTCAACCCCCAGTAGAGTTAAAAATAATAATAATAATAATAATGCTCACCATGGTTTCCCTTGTACTTAGGTATAACATCTAATAAAATGCTAAGAATCCAATAAATATATATTGAGCAATGCTTTAAATATATCTGACTTCAGGAAATGATGTTTATGACAGGCACAGAGGCACAACTGGTAATCCCAGCAACTCGGGAGGCAGAGACAGAAAGATCGCAAGTTTGAGGCCAGAGGCAGCCTGCGTAATTTAGCAAGACCTTGTCTAAAGCTAAAAATTAAAAAAGGGCTTGGAGTGCAGCTCAGTGCGACAGCACTTGCAAAGCATGCAAGTGCAAGGCCCTGGGTCGAACTTCCTAATACCACATACACACACCAAAAAAAAAAAATGTTTGCAGTACATAGTTTTAAGCAGAAAATACAGATTATAAAGCAGTATCTTGTGGTTTTCTATTTTTCAGTATTTGTTTATCATAAACAGCCAGACAGACAGTAGACTGGTAAACTAGAAAGATATATGCTAAAGTATTAATTCTGGTTGTGCCTGGGGGGTTTTATTTTTGTTCAAATGAGTTTTCTAATATCTCCATTAAAAACTAGTATTATGGCTGGGTGCAGCGTCGCACACCTACAATCCTAGCAATTCAGGATGAGGGAGGAGAATTGCAGGTTTGGGGCCAGAGGCAGCTTGCACAACTTAGTGAGATCCTGTATCAAAATAAGAAGGGAAAAATGGGCTGGGGTGCAGCTCAATGATAGAGCACTTGAAAAATATGTGTGAGGCCCTAGGTTCAACCTCCAGATAAAAAAAAAAAAAAAAAAAAAGACCACTAATATGGCTTTTTTTTTAATCTTTTTGTGATACTTGGAGGTTGAACCAAGGGCTTTCCATATACTTTGAAAGTGCTTTACCACTGGGCTGCACCCCAGGCCATTTTTTATTTTTTATTTATTTTTGAGTCAGGGTCTTGCTAAATTACACAGGCTGCCTCTGACCTCAAATTCACAACCCTCCGACCTCTGCCTCCCAAATTGCTGGGATTATAGGTGTATGTCACCATGTCCAGCTTAAAAATATTTTCAAAACTTAAAAACTCATAATATATCATGTCTTACCGCTATAATCGTCAAATTTCTCATCCTTTCAGTAATTTACTTCCCCTAGCTGCCTTGAGGGGCTGGGATTTAGCTCTGTTGGTAGAGTGCTGCTTTGCAGTCTCTGAGGTCCGAGGTTCAATTCCCAGCACAGCAAAAAATGAGAGAAGGACCTGGAAATTCACTCCTGAGGCAATCCTGAAAATCCTATGAGGGTCACTATGAGTCGGACACAACTTGACAGCACCTAACAATAACAACAACAGCTGCCTTGAAAACATGTAATCACATATACTATTACCAAGAACTTAATATGCTAATTTTCTACCAAATTCTACATTATTTAAATGTTCCAGTATAATTTATGTGTATATGAAAGTCGAACAAGTAGCCAGGCATAGTGGCTCATGCCTATAATCCCAGCAACTCAGGAGTTGGAGGCAAGAGGATTGCAAGTTCAAGCCCAGAGACAGCCTGCATGATTTAGCATGACTGACTCAAAATAAAAAATAAAAATTAGAATAGGCTTGCATCGCAGTGGTATAGCATTTGCAAGGTATGTGCAGGGTCCTGATTCAACACACATTACAAAAAAAAAAAAAAGGTTGAACAAGAAAATTTATGGTAGATAATGGCAGAAAAAAGTTAAAAATGAAGAAAGGGGAAAAGCTAACATAATCCTTGTAGTTGTTGTTGTTGTTGTTGTTGTTAGGTGCCTTCGAGTCAGTGTTCGGCTCATAGCAATCCTCATAGGATTTGCAAAGGCTGACTATTCAGGGATTGCACTGGGAGTGGATTGCCAGGTCCTTCTCCCATTTTGGGGGTGCAGGGAATTGAACTCGGGACCTTAGAGACTGTAGCGCAGCGTTCCACCAACCGAGCTAAATCCCAGCCCAATCCTTGTAGTATTGAACTGAAATCAGAAATATTACACTCAGCGTTTTTTGTTTTGTTTTGTTTTGTTTATGGTACTTGGTGGCCTCACACATGCTTTGCAAATACTCTACCACTGAGCTGTACCAACAGGCCATTTTTTATTTTTCATCTTGAGACAGGGTCTTGCTAAATTATCCAGGCTGCCTCTGGCCTTGAACCTGTGATTCTCCTGCCTCCAACTCCTGAGTTGCTGGGATTACAGGCATGAAGCACCATGCCTGGCTCAGAGAGTTTTTTTTTAATAGATGTCAGATAGATAGATGGAGAAATAAATACAGACGTGTTTGCATGTATGTGAATGAGTTAGTACTCATGTATTTTTCTAGTCCTGTCTGTTAAGAATGCCTAGAAACAATGATACTACCCCATTGGCAAATACACATAGCATCTACACTTCAGTTTCTAAATGTCATTCCTCAATAAAAAGAACCAGGCCTCCTTGGAAAAATGGTTGATTCTAAAGCTGGCACAAAGAAAATGCAAGATAAATGTGATGGTTAATCTTGATTGTTAATCCAACTTGAAAGGATTGAGAAAGACTGGATTGGACTGCAATTAGTAAAGCATACTTCCAGTGCATCTGTGAGGGTGTTTCCAGGGATGATTAGAGACAATTACATAATGAAGGTTCCGACCTAATCAATGGCTTACTCCACTGATGAATTCAAAATCTGAATACACTACTAGGAGATGGTAAAACTGTGGAAGTTGGGGCGTAGGTAGAGGAATCATATACACTACTACCAAGAATTTAATATGCTAATTTTCTAAGGAATTCTACATTATTTAAATGCTGTAGGTGTGCTTTTGGAGGGTGTATCTTGGCCCTCGACCCTTCTTGTTACTCTTTTTTTGCTTCCTAGCTGACAAGAGGTGACCACCACTTCTCTGCTGTGCCCTTCCTCCAAGATGTTTCTGCCTTGCCACTTGCCTAAAAGCAATGGAGCCAGCCAACCATGGACTGAAAGTTGGGAAATAATGAGCCAAAATAAATCTACCCTCCTTTACATTGTTTCCTCAGTTATTTATCATGGCAACAAAGTGTCTGACTAACACAATAAGCATCTTGCAGTGCCAGAAAGTAAGTGCTCATAAAAAAAAAAAAGAAAGAAAAAGAAAGATAGAAGCATGTTAGAAGAACATAAGAGCCAATCTGAAAGACATCCCATTGCCAAAGCCAGAAAAACTCTGACCAACAAAATCACTAACAGCAGTAGTAGATTATAACCCACAGAATAAAATACCTATTATTATGAGTCCATATTGATGCAAATAAGTGGAGAAAAAAATAAATGTACAAGGAATGAAGGAAATATAAAATCACCACAATACCACATATGTAATTGTTTCAGCCAAGATCCACCAACTGATGCCAAAATAGTGGATAAAAGTGTGATCAAAGAGTAATGTATAGATTCAAAGTCTCCCCCAAGACATCTATTAATTATAAAAGGAAGAGGAGTGACTTTACTTTGGAGTAACAAGGCAGACACCACCTGAACCAGATAATCAAGGCTGACATCACCAGTAATAAGACATATAAATATCATCTCTGATATGATGAACTGAGAAGGGCACATCACCTCTGTGATATTCTTCCCCCCAAAAGTTATAACCTTAATCTAATCATAAGAAATCCAAGACAAACCCAAGTTGAGGGATATCTGACAAAATAATGACTAGTACTCTTCATAATTGTCATGGTTATAAAAGAAAAAAGACTGATGGAAATTAAGGGAGCATGCAATTAAATGCAATGGGGGGCTTTGGATCCTGGAACAAAAAAAGGAAACTAGTGGAAAAACAGACTACATTTTAATAATGTCTGTAGTTCAAAGTATTAGACCAATGTTAATTCTTACCTTTGATGATCATTATCATTATGTAAGATATTAGCATTACAGAAAGCTGATTGAACAATGCGCATGAATTCTATACTATTTGTGTAACTATTCTGCAAGTCTAAAGTTACTTGAAAATGAAAAGTTTTAAAAGTACATCTAAAAAGCAGAAAAAAAGCATATAGGCTGGAAGTGTAGCTTAGAGGTAAATGCTTGATTATCATTCACAAAGTCCTAGGTTTGATCCCCAGTACCACAAAAATAAAGGGAAGAGAAGAAAGAAAGAAATGTATTGGCTCAATATTAAGAAATTCTTTTTCATTTTTAAGAGATGGACTTCTCTATGTTGCACAAGGTGGCCTCTAACTTCTGAGTTCCAGAAATCCTCCCAAGTAGCCTCCCAAATAGCTGGAACTGCAAGCAACACCATTACATCTAGCTTTAAAATTACAACTTTTTTTTTGAGACACGGTCTCACTCTGTAGCCTAAACTTGCCTCAAACTCACAATCCTCCTGCCTCACCCTCCCAAGTGCTGGGATTACAGGCATGCACCACAATCCCAAGCTTAAAATTATGAAATTTTAATAGGAGAATCTCATATTATTTGCATAAAGGACACAAAAGCCTAAGGCAGAGCATTTTACTTCACTGAAGAAATTAAAAGTAGTAGCAGTAATCAATACAGAGGTATTTAAAACTAGGTGCTACAGTTTGGATGTGCTTTTTCCCCACCAAAATTCATCTTGAAATTTGATTGCCAAGATAAAGTTATTGGGAGGAAGGGCCTTTAAAAGGCTATTAGATCATGGAAGCTCTACCCTTATGAATGGATTAATGTTTTTATCAAGAAACCAAGTTAGTTCTCTTGAGACTGGATTCAGTCTCAAGAGAACTGGTTGTTATAAAACAAGACTGACACCTCCCAACAGACCCTATCACACAGGTGCCTTTCTTCAGCCAGCTTACTCTTCTAGTTTCTGCCATGAGCTGAAGCTGTACAAGGTCCTCAAGAGAAGTTAAGCAGATGCCAGTGGTTCTTCAGCACCATGAACAAAATACACATCTTCTCTTTAAAAACTACCAGGCTCAGGTATTCCATTATAACCATAGAAAATAAACCGAGACACTAAATATGACAGTATTTAGTCTAGCAATGCAAAATTTTCTTTTTTGTCACCATCATTCATCCCACATAAGTTAAATCCAAACTTTTAAATGAAGAAACTATGCCCTGCAAATCTTAAGTAAGTAATAAAGAGAGTATCTAAAGGCATATTCTCTATGTGGTCTTCCAAGGTAACCTTGATTCCCTCTCACCATCATCCTTTGTGATTTCTTCTCTCCTTGTTAAATGCCACAACTCTGTAACATAAAAATGTCCCAAACTAAAAGTCTCTGTGCACAAATGCTTCAGGAAAAAAATCTAAAAAATTATTATAATGTAAATTGGGGTACTATCCCATTTAAACCACAAAATTCTAGAGAAAAATAAGTCATTTTTCTAAAAAAAGATGAATTTTTTAAATCACTTCCTACATAGGTAGAAATTTCATCTTACTTATTTTGCTATTCTTGGCTTATACAGAATAAATAAATGAAAAAAAGAGGTGTTAATAAGCCCATCACTAATATCCAATGTAAAGTTTAACACCGTTTGACAGCAAATAAATGTGAATGTTTTCAAGTAACAAAAAAAAAGAAAAAAGAGGTATAAAAGGACATATTCCAGGTAGTGATTTTCAGCACATGCCTTGAGTACAACTCTTCTAAATCTGCAGCATTATTAAAGAATATACATGAGGCATGGTAATATAGTCAGTCATCAAACAAACACTCAGTTACATTTTATATAAATAATCGAGGACTGGAAAGTATACTTGTCATTTTATAATGATATTTTAAAAGGCTAGACCCAGAAAAGGTTACCTAGTTAACCCTCAGTTAATAAAAACACACCATTTTCCCCAGAATAATGATCAAAGTTTTAAAGTATTTTCTTTAAAACTGTTTTAAAAAGAAAAATAGCAAAATACTTTCAATATCACTAACTCCAAAGACAATGGATAGGTTAAACGCAGAACTAATTCATACCTCATGTAAATCAGATGATGATGACTTTTTCCTTTTTCCTTCTGTGACAATCTCTACAAAAACCAAAGAGATGAAAAAAAATTGTCATTTAACACCTACATGAGATAATTTAATGAAAGAGATCCTTTTATATCTATCTCTTGTTTTAAATTAATTTCTTGTTGCACTTAGAATTTGCACTGACACATTTTACAGAACCTGAAAGAGTAAGCATAAAGTTCAAAAAAACTCATATGTTAGTAGAATAACAGATTCTTACAAAATGTTTCCAGTAAGATATTCATGATAACAATACACAGAGGGAGACAGAGAGACAGAGAGAGAGAAAGAGACACAGAGAGAGAGAAGAGAGAGAGAGAGAAAAAGGAAGGACAGTTCACTCTAAGAACTAAACAGAAATTCTCTGGCAAAAGACCTCACATCAATGGCAGAATCATCCAATTAGGCAAATTCTTATGATGGGGAGCTAGGGTGGGGATACGTAGAAGTTAGCAGTATTCAACAAATACATGTTTAGTTCTACTACATAACCAAGCATGCCATGTCACTGAGAACACTCTTTACTCACCAACATTTTTTAGACATCCTGTGAATTTTTCTTTTACTAATTCTCAATCAGCAAGTATTTATTGAATGTCTATCACAACAACAATCATATGCCTATCATTCTGCTAGGCAATAAGTATAATGTATTGAACAAATTAGATACACTTGAAGCTTTCCTAGAAAGTACAGTCTACTGGAATATCGTGGATTTCATAACAAAAATAAATTGGGTGAGAACCATACACAGGTAGTCATCTATTTATGAAAAACACACCATAGCAATTTGCCAGGAAACGGACTAATTTTTTTCAAAAATGATGGTGAAACAATTTGATAATCAAATTGGTGGGCTGACAAACATTGACCCCTACCTCATATTGTATACAAAAATTAATATGAAATGGATCATACCTTCAAATGATGAAGACAAAGTATGTAGAATAAAAACTAAAGTATCTTCATGATACTGGGAAGTCAAAGATTTCTCAAACAGGACACAAGTATTATTAATCATAAGTGAAAAGATTAATAAACTGAACTCCATCAAAATTACAAACTATTCACCAACTAATAATTAAAAGAAAGTGAAAAGCAAGCCTCAGACTGGAAGATTATTTAACACCTACATGAGACATTTATATCATATGCTGCAAAAAAAGGAGAAAGACATGGCAATCCACTCACGAGGCAATCCTAAAATAATCAGCCATTGAAAACCCTATGTGGGGTGTTACAAGTTGGAGCTACTCATCAGCACCTAACAACAACAACATATTTATCAAAGGACTCATAATCAAAATATATAATCAGCCTCCTTGGAGGCTGAGTGCAGTGGCACACACCTCAATCCCTGTGACTGGGGAGGCAACTTAGGTGGCAAAGGCAAGACTGCAAGTTGGAAGCCAGAGGCAGCCTGTGTAATTTAGAGAGACCTTGTTGCAAGATAAAAAATTAAAAAGGGTGTGAGAGTGCAGCTCAGTGGTAGAGCACTTGCAAAGTATTCAAGAGACCAAGGGTAGAGACTCCTAGTAATGCAAATGCAAAAATACAAAAAAAGAACTCCAGCTGGGGATGTAGATTAGTGGTAGAGCACCTACTTAACAAGCTCAAGGCCATGGATGGATCCCAGGTTTAAAAAAATTTTTTAAATAAAATAATTCACCCAGGCATGGTCTTACATGCCTGTAATCCCACCACTTGGGAGACTGAGGCAGAAGGATCAAAGTGAATTCAAGCCCCGCCTGGTCTACATAGTGAGTTCCAGGACAGCCTGGCCTACACAGCAAGATTCTGTCTCAAAACAAACAAACAAACAAACAAAAAGAAAAACTCCTACAAAGCAAATGTGGTACAACTCAATCTTCAAATTAAACAAAAGCTCGGATTAGGCACTTCATAATAAAGAATATCCAAATGGTCAATAAACATATGCACAGGTGCTGAATTTCATTATCAATATGGAAATGCATATTAAAATGGTAATGAAGTTGGTCATGGTGCAGGTCTGTAACACCAGAACTTGGAGAGTTGAGGCAGGAAGGTTGACAGCTCAAGTACAATGCAAGCCTGGGCTACATAGTGAGACCCTGTCTCAAAACACATACACACACACAAACACACACACACACACTTACACTCACACACACGGCAATGGAATACATAGCCCTTGGAATGGGTAAAATTAAAAAGACTAACAATAGCAAGTATTGGTGAGATACTAAAACACTGCTGGCAAGAGTATAAATGAGTACATTTATTTTGCCAGTGTCCATTAAACATCTACCTGCCTACTCAGTATCAAATTATAGTTCCAGATAAACAATCAAGACAAATAAGAATGTTCAAGTCATCTTTGTTCTTAATAACCAAAAACTAGAAACAATCCAAATACCCATAAACAAGAAGATGTATAAACATGCAAAGGCAAAGTATATAGCAATAAAAAAGACAATAACTTATTTCTAAGCATAATATGAATACATCTCAAAAACATTATAGTCAAGGAAACCAAATGTGTAAGGGTATATGATTCTATTTATGTGAAAGTTAGGAACGGTTTAAAACAAACCTATGATGATACTAGTTATAACCATGGGGAATCTAGGGAGAGAAGGAACATTGACTGGGAAGGAATACACGTTAAGGCTTCTGAGATGTCGGAATTGTTCTATATCTTGACCTACATGATATTTACACAAGTATATGTACTCAAGTATAAAAAGGCATCAAACTATACACTACAGATACATATTCTATAATGTATATAATACTCAACTTAAAATTAACTTAAAAAAAAGTAATTATAACTAATGAACCACAGCTTATCCAAAAACTCTACAGCTGAAATACTTTCTTCTAAGTCCATAAAAACAAAGAATTAGTTTTACCATATGCCCTTCCTGAACAAACACTGATGTAAAAAATTATTTTACTTTTTTTGTGTTTTGTTTCCTGTATTTGCTTCTGGTTTTCTGGGGGGGTTGTTTTGTTTTGTTTTTTGAGACCAGGTCTTACTACGTAGCACAGGCCAGCCTTGAACTCACAGTCCTCCTTCCTTAGCCTCCAAGTGCTGGGGTTACAGTTGTGCATCACTACACTTAGCTTATTTTAGCCTTTTATTCAAGCTTTTGATAATTCAATAATCAAGTTATTAAATAATTTCAGTAAAGTAGTATTCTTTAGACTATCAAAAATAATTATTTTAGGCTGGGCTGTAGCTTAGTGGTAAAGTGTCTTTCTTGCATGCTGAAGACCCCAAGTTCAAGTCTCCACACCACAAAAAAATATTAATTTTTAAAATAAGTGATAAAGTCTTGACTTTGTAGAAATTCACTTTCTAGTCCATTTTAAATTTAACAAAGTACATGTCTTTTGGAGGGATTGAGGATTTTGAGGGGGAGGTTGGGTTTTTTTTGGTTTTTGAGAAAAGGTCTTGCTATGTAGCCCAGGCTTGGGTGGAACTCACCACATAGCCCAGTCTGACCTTCAACTTGCTGTCCTCCTGTCCCAAACTCCTGAGTGCTCAGATTATAGGTGTGTACCACTATACCCAGGTTGGAAGGTGCCTACTTTAGCTCACAAGTTCAAATAATCACACAAGTCTCTTTTCTTTTTATTTATTTATTTTTTTTTTGGTTTTATACTTTTTTGTTTGTTTTTGTGGTACTGGGGGTTAAGCCCAGGACCTCACACTTGCATGCTCTGCAAGTGCTGTATCACTGAGCTGCACATCCAGCCCATTTTTTTACTTTTTGAGACAGGGTCTTGCTAAATTATGCAGACTGCCTCTGGTCTCTAACTTTCGATCCTTCTGCTTCTGCCTCCTGAGTTGCTGGGATAACAGGCGTGCGCCACCGCATCCAGTTTCTTTTATAGTTTTTTGGAGATAAGGTCTCATGAGCCCATGCTAACCTCAAATTCCCAAATCTCCTGTCTCGGTCTTCTAAGTGTAATCCCAAAAGTTACAGGTGTATGCCACCATATGTGGCTCACTATTTTTAAAAGCAGTATCAGTTGCTTAAATTGCAATTTACAGATTAGTATTTCCACACTGATTGAATTACAAAGGATTCTATCCTTTGCAGCATGTTTCTCTATTTCCTTTAATTCACAGTATTGTGACTTGCTAAAATCTTAAGAGAATTTTATAATGGAATTGCTCTATTTTATATCAGGTTATTTTTGGAGTGTTTTAGTAAGCATATGAAGCACTTCTACTTGGGACTGTGTGATACGGGCTGGGAATGTAACTTAGTGGTAGAGCACTTGCGTAGTATACACAACACCCTGTGTTCAACCACCACTGAAAAAAAAAAACCAAGATTACAGATTTTAAAGCCAAGCAACCCAAATCTATCTCTTGGCTTACTAGTTGTGACTTCTCTGAGCCTTAATTTCTCATCTGTAAAACATGGAAGAATGTCTACCTTTTTCATTGTTAATATTAAAATGATACATTTTAGACCTAGGGGGTGCATCTCAGTGGTAGAATGCTTGCCTAGCATGCAAGAGGCCGAGTTTGATCCCCAGCATCACAAAAGGAGAGAGACAGAGAGTATGTATGTGTCTATATTAAAGTATTTAGCATTCTGTCTAGCATATAATTAGTATAAAATAAATGGCAACTTACTATTATATTTTATATTAAAATCTCTCTTTAAGAAACCACAGCATAGCTAGGTGGTGCCATGGTGCATACCTGTAATCCTAGCAACTAGGGAAGCCAAGTCTATACCCATACCTCCCTGCCATTAAATCTTGTCTGATCCTGGAAGTTCAACAGGGTCAGTCCTGGTTAGTACTAGGGTTGGAGACCTCCTGGGACTAACAGATGCTGTAGGCTTGGGAGAAGGACTTGACAGCCCACTCCCAAAACAATCAGCCATTAACAACCCTATGAATAGCAAAGAACCAATAACAATAGTGCCAGGCACAGTGTTGGGGAGTGTTTTATCTGTTGTACAAAGGGTCGCTTATGAGGCCAACTCTCTGGCACCTAACAATAACAACAAAGGGAAGCTGAGGCAGGAGGATCGTGAGTTTGAAGCCAGAGGCACTTGTGTGTTTGCTTGAACTTGTGAGCTAAAGTAGGCACCTTCCAACCTGGGTGTAACGGCACACTCCCATAATCTGAGCACTCAGGTATTTGGGGCAGGAGGACAGCAAGTTCAAGGCCAGACTGGGCTATGTACAACTTAACAAGACCCTGTCTCAAGATAAAAAAATTTTTTAAAGGGGAGGCTGGGAGTTTGGTGCAATGTTAGAGTGCTTGGCTAGCATGCATAACGCTCTAGGGGCAAAGAAAGGAAAGAAAAAAGAAAAGAAGCAAATAGTATATTAATATTAGTATACAGGAACATCTAATTATTCTCATTCTAAATATATGAGTCAAAAATGTAAAAGCTTGCCCTTTCCCAAGTGTACAGTATAATTATTCATTTGTTTATTCCACAAGCATTTATTTGAGATACACTAGGAATCACCATTGCCAGGTAATATGTTAAGTGCTTTATACAAATTATTTTATTTAATCCTTACAAAAGCCATATGAGATCAGTAATGGTATTATCTGTTTTACAAATCAAGGAATTTAGGTTTGGAGAATTCAAATAACTTCCCCAAGGTCACCATGGTGATCTATCACTGGTCTGATTCCAGAGGTGGTACTCTTAACCAGTACATTCTAGGCACGCTGGACACTATGAGGATATAAGATGAATAAAACAGATCTTGTCAAAGAGTTAATAGTATAGAAACACACATTAGACAATTTAGCAAGCTAAAATATATGGTGGAGTCTGATAAACATACTCTAGGAGGCACAAAGACCCATGGAAGTTCAGAAATAAGCATAAATCATTTTTTTCAAGTTTAAGTAGGAGATAGTTCTTGGAAAGGTACAATGGAACTGGGCATTGAAGAATAAATTTTAGATAGGCAGAAATGAATGGAAGGACATTTTAATGCCAGATGCAACCCAGAAAGTTGTCAATACAAACACACATAAACCAGGATGGAGCAACTCCCCATCACCCAGACTCCTAAATTACAGAAAACCCAGATTAGAGTTATCCTTTTGGGAGGGAGTTTTAAGACAGTACCATTATAATAAAGTTTGAAATTGGATCTTTGGGGTGACTCAGTCTTACTTATAATCCAGTCCCTGTTATCTTACACCCCTCTAATCTACTTTTCAATCCTCTGCCTTCCATGATGGAGCCGGCAATCATATTCACCAACCTAGACATCAATCCCTTCAGCCTATCATCTTACTATTCTCTCACTTAGGTAAAAAAATTCTGTCCTCTCATCTACATTCTCTTCTGGCTCCCCCCACCCTACCCAATAAAAAATCCTTTGAAAAGTCAATTCAACCTCCTTAAATTCTGAGTGTTTTCCTTGAATACTTCTCCATCTGAAGTTAACCACTTCCTAGGTTTTCATTTACCATACTATTTTTAAGACTCTCTCCCACTTACAAACGCAGGAGTAGAAATTAATAATCTCCTCATCCAATAACCCCCACTTCCAATTAATATTTTAACTTTATTGCAGTAATTCCTCTTTTAAAACTCCCCAAAATTGGAAGGTCAAGGGAGATGGTGGATAGAAGGTCAATAAGGGACTCCAAAACACCAGCAAAAAAGAAAAATTGATTCTGTTTTTTTCATAGCACAGTAGAGTAACTATTGGTAAAACAATCTACGATGTATTTCAAAATTACTAGAAAAGTACAAAATTCCTAACACATAAAAATGATTAATGTTTGAAAATACAGAAATGCTTATTACTCTGATATGATTATATATCTATGTATCAAATTACCATAATGTACTCCATAAAGATGTACTAATATTATATACATTAAATATTGTATACATAAAGGTGTACACATATTGTCTTAATAAAATAAAATTCCTACAGACCCAAAACCCTGTCTAGCACTCCTAGAATACTGTGATACTTGGTTCAGTTTTCCTCTCTATCACTAAAATCCACCAGCATCCTGAAGCATTAAAATTTCCCTGAATCACTTCACTCAAACTAATGGATTCACTTCTGTTTACTCCAACAAACTTGTACATGTCCCTATTTTAGCATTAATAAATGGATTTAAAGGAACCCATTTCACCCCACAAATTCTCAAATGTGAACCTCTCATTGTACAGTATACTGTCCTTTGGCCCCTAGACTTCTTCACTCCCAGTGAATCCATTTTTTTTCCCCTGTGTCCTGTCCCACTTTTTCACCCTAAGTAAAACTAAATTCATTTTCCCCTCAAACTCTTGCTCCTATACTGCTTAGCATTATTTAAGTTACACAGATGTAACAACTGCAACCAGTACACACACACACACACACACACACACTTTTTAACCTCAAAAATACTTGATAATTCCTTTGTTTATCCCTAACTGACCTCCTACTCTATTTTGAGCTCTCAAAACTTTTAAAAGTCCTTTTTTCTCAAAATACAGTTATTATTTTGCCTATTTCACATACAAGCCACGATTACAATATCTTTAACTTCTCAAAATTTATATCTTTATCCATCCTCACTCCTTTCCCCATGTCTCACCAAATTGTTGTTTGACTCCATCTTCTACTATTTCTCCCAGGACCTCACCCCATCAAATACCTCCCACCTGATATAGCTTTAATCTTTCCTTGTCTACTGACCCTTCTCCCACTTTCCACTAATCTGATCTTCTTAAAAAGAAAAAACAATCCTTTCTATATAATTTCCTACTCAAGCTTGTCCTAGAATCTTTGCTTCCTATCCATTTCTTCAGTTTACTTTTGCTGCTTGCCTTTTTCCTCACCACCATTCAATTCCTTTGTTGTTGTTGTTGTTGTTAGGTGCTGTCAAGTCGGGTCCAGCTCTCCATGCATAGCAGAATGAAACACTCTTCAATTCTGTGCCAGGCACATGATTTTATTTATGTTTAACTCCATTGTTGCAGGGACTATGTCAATCCATCTAGTGGAGAGTTTTCTTTTTCTCATTGACCTGCCACTCTCCCAAACATGATGTCCTTCTCCAGGGATTGCTCCCTCCTGACTACATGTCCAAAATCCATAAGATGCAGTCTAGCTATCCTTTAGTGTCTTAAAATCTGGCTTTTGCCTACTGCTCAGTTAAAATCATTTTTATTCCTGCTAAAAGTTACCTTCTAATTGCTAAATCCAGCACCTCCATACTACTTTAACTCTCTGATATGCTAATATTGGTTCTTACTTTCCTCCTTTTCTTTCTAAATCTATCACAATCCTAATCTGCCTACCTATGTGCTTACCAATGTCTGTTCCTTTCCACTTTGAAATTAATTATATGTGATTTAAGACTTCTTGTCACTTTATACTATATCTATAGGCCAATTCCATTTACTGCAATGGTTTCAGCTATCTTCTCTGAAAATAATGCAACTTTATCATGATTAATTACAGCTTCCCACTTTGAACCTTAATTGTGGTTCATTAAACTTCCAATGCAAAGGAGACATCACTTGAATCTACTGAAACATGTCAGGAAGACATATCATTATGGAACATTAGTCTCTTAAGACAGAAGTGGAGGAGAAAGAGTTTCCAAATCTATAAGTTTGAAAAGCATCACATACTCAGCCATTCTCTTGATAAGCCACAATGTACAGCAGCAAGTCAAAGACTCTGAAAAAGACGAGTATGGTGGCATATGCCTGTAATCGAAGTCATATGGGAGGCTGAGGGAGAAGAATTGCAAGTTTAAGGCCAGAGGCAGCCTGTGTAACTTAGCAAGACCCTGTCTCAAGATAAAAAATAAAAAATGGGCTGGGGGTGCAGTTCAGTGGCACAGACCATCGCCCAGACCATCGGCTAAGCAAGATCTTTTCGCCTTCCTCTGTCGCCCGGACCTTCAGTGAGGAAAGAACGCTCTCCCGGCCACAACCATCAACAAGGAAAGAACCTCCTCTCTGTCTGATCACCAACGGAGCAACAGCTGTGTCCTCGTGACTACCGAGACCACCAACACGGGTGTTTGCCCCTGGAAGGCAAAAGCGCCCAAGTCTTTTCCTTTCTCCCGTTTCCTCCGGGGTCCTGAGGGCCGCAGGAGTTCACGCCCCTCACCCAAGGGTCCCGAGTGAATTGTGTTTAGTATCTGTGTGTGCGGTGGTGCCACCCTGACCGAACATCCGGGCCTGGCCAGGAAGTACACACCCCACATAGAGTAGAACACTTGCATAACTTTAGGCATAATCATACCACAGTGTACGATGCACAGCCTATTAATCAATGCATTCCTCTTAAGTTAGTACATTTTTTGTAAGGGGAGGTGTTAGGGTGAGACAGTAGCCATGTGGTTCAGCAAATTTTATCCTCTTTATCTGACTACACTTAGATTCAGTTATTACAGTGCTTCTCTGTTATTCATAGGATTTAAAAAAGCTAATTGTTTCAGAGCCTGCAGCCCTACCACAATGGCATCCAATCTCATCAGATCTCAGAAGCTAAGCAGGGTCGAGCCTGGTTAGTACTTGGATGGGAGACTGCCTGAGAACACCAGGTGCTGTAGGCTTGGGAGAAGGACTTGCAGCCCACTCCCCCCAAAAAAACAATCAGCCATTGAAAACCCTATGAATAGCAGGCAAGCACTGGCATAGTGCCAGGCATGGCACAGTGTCATGGAGTGTTTCATCTGCTGTACATCAGATCGGTATGTCCCAATACAATGGCACCTAACAACAACATTTGTTTCGGGAGTAGGCTGCCAGGTCCTTCTCGTAGTCTGTCTTAGTCTGGAAGTTCAGCTGAAATCTGTCCACAATGGATGGCATAACTTTCAGCATCACAGCAACATGCAAGCCCCCACAGCACAAGAAGCTCATAGACACATGGGGGTGGGAAAATTAAATATACACTATAAAGAAAAGCAACAGCATTCTTTTTTTTTTTTGGTACTCAGGGTTGGACCCAGGGCCTCTCTTGCATGCTCTGCAAGTGCTGCACCACTGAGCTGCACCTCCAGCCCATTTTCTTTTACTTTTTGAGACAGGGTCTCGCTAAATTACGCAGACTGCCTCTGGTCTCGAACTTGCGATCCTCCCGCCTCCGCCTCCCGAGCCGCTGGGACTACAGGCGTGTGCCACCGTGCCCGGCAGCAGCTTAAAAATTAATGTTTGTTTCATAAAACTAGAGGCAACTGGAGAACAGCAAGGTAATGTTAGATCTGGAAATGATTCTTACTATACATTACTCTTCAGGAAGGATAGATCCAGAAGGGAAAACACTAGAAAAAGTCTCCAGTGATGATAACATAAATATCAATGTCTAATTTTAAAGATTAGCAGCTTTATTCTCAAAATTCTCTTCCCATAACTACTTACATCAAATTAACTGTAATAAATGAATCTAAGTGTAGTTAGATAAAGGGGATAAAATCTGCTGAAGGACATGGCTGGTATCTCACCCTAACATCTCCCCACACAAAAAAAATGTACTAAGAGGACTGTATTAATTAATAGGCTGTGCATCTTAAACTGTGGTATGATCATTCCTAAAGTTCTGGATTAGGAAGCACATAAATGACACCCAATAAACATTATACATTTTTCTAGTGTGTCCATGTTACTTGACGGGTTGGAGGGGTATTAAATTGAAAAATGATCAATTGGAGGCATATACATACAAGGTAAACATGCTTCATATCATACATGCATGTACTTTCAAAGGCAAAGAACACCTAAATCTTTAGACTACACAAGAAAATTGACATTGATTGCACATGAAGAGATCCCAGGATTTCAACTACTTCAAGCAATGTCCCCAGAGATCCATGTTCACCACTCTCCTTTGCGCTAAGCACAAAAAAAGGCCAGGCACAGTGACACAAGCCTGTAGTGTCAGCAACTTGGGAGGAAGACGCAGGATAGCAAGTTCAGGGCTAGAGGCAGCCTGCATAACTTTGTTGCTGTAGGGTGCCCTCCAGTTGTCTCTGACTCATAGCAACCCTCAGAGAGGGTCCAGTGACATTGTTTCAGGATTGCCTTGGGAGTGGACTCCCACATTCATTTTTTGTGGTGCTGGGTTCATGGGAATTGAACCCAAGACCTCAGAGACTGCACAGCAGCGCTTCCCCAGCTAAACTAAATCCCAGCCCTGCATTACTTTGTTGTTGTTGTTAGGTGCCATTGAGTCAGTATCCGACTCATAGCGACCCTGCGTACAAGAGGCAAAACACTATTGTCAGTGCTTCTCTGCTGTTCATAGGGTTTTCAATGTTGGATTGATTTTTGGGAGTGGATTGCCGGTCCATCTTCCAAGCCTACAGCACCTGGTGTTCCCAGGCTGTCTCTCATCCAAGTACTAACCAGGCCCGACTCTTCTTAAGCAGCTTCCAAGAGATCTGACGGGACTGAATGTCACAGGACTATGGCTGCAGGCTGCATAACTTTAGGGGTGGGGGGTGCAGCTGTGGTAGAGTACTTGCAACTTATGCACAACCTCTTGGGTTCGATCCCGCAGTACTGCCACAAAAGGGAAAAAAAAAAAAAGATGCACTGCCACAGGGCATTGCTGAACAGATTTGAAATTAACATTATCCCTACAAAAATAAACGGTACAATAAGACATTTAAGAATGAAATGATGGTAGTTTATCTACTAGACTGTACATTTCTCCTCCCCTAAGTCCGCAGGACTTATTTAAGGTTTTGAGGTACACTTAAAGACGTTTCACAAAAACTTGTTGACTAGATCTATGTCACGTTTCATGACCACTTCTATGTTACCAAGACATAGTATACAAAACTCAAAATGGACATTTAAACCTTAAAGCAATTTCAAAAACAAAAATGTGCTGAGAATAAAAACACAACGAAAGCACCGCTTCAAATCCTTTGTTTCATGCATCACTTTTGTAAGAGGCAGGAGGCTAGACAAGAAAAACGCTATTAGGAAAGACTTAAGAAGAATGAGACAGGGGAAGGCATTTATTTGAGGAACTAATCGGCACTTAGCAAGCCCCGCCTTTCCTCCTATGCAGCAGCTTCTACCTGCCCGTGGGGGAGAGGTAAAGGCAGGCAAAGTCAAGAATCAAAGGAATGCAAGAAAGTGGGGTCAGATGCTGAGAAGCTGGAAATAAACGGGAACACTGATGGAATTAGGAGGAAGGCGTGGCGGGAGAGCGGCAAGCCAACCGGGAGGATCCGTGGGCCGCGGAGCTGCGAGAAGTGTTCCCGGGAGGAGGCAGGACACGAAGAGGGCGCTGAGGTGAAGAGCAAGGGAGGATGACAGCTCGGACTGGGTCTCAGGCCGGAGGGGCCGGAGCGACCCAGGAGCCTTCCATTGTGCGCGCCCCCGTCCCCCGCGTGCCCTCCCCTCCCCGCCCCCGCCTAGCCCTCACCCTCGCAGCTGCTGGCCGCGACACAACCCCCGTAAGCCGCCCAAGCCGCCCAGGCAGGAGACAGTACCTTTGTCACCAGACGCAGATCGCCGTCGCCCGAGCTTCCTCTTGTCCATCTTCTCCTCCTCCTCCTGGAGTCTCGGTTGCAGGCGCTGTCACCTCAAGACCCCTCGGGCTTGGGGGAGGGAGGGGGAGGGGAGAAAGAAAGCCAGGAAAGTGCGAGGCGCGCTTGCGCAAGAGCCTCCTCTAGCCCCCTCCAACCGGAAATTAGCCGCCCCTCCCACCTCCACCCGGAAATCACTTCCTGGGACTTGTTTTGTCTACGGGCTGCCATTCCGAGCGTTTAGTTAATGGCGATTTTTTTTTTTTATGATCCGTGTCTACAAGGGAAGGTGACGCTAAGTGTGCGATCTTAGTCTTGCCTCTCCAGAGGCATTGTTGACTTTGAAGATTAGGTTAACAAAAATTGAAGGGTGAAAACATTAAGAATTTAGGTAAAATCACCTACTAGCATTAATTTAACATCTGGAGTGACAGATTAGGTTAGCAGATGTTATATAGCAACAAAGAGGAGCTTTGTTGAAAAAATCGAGCTTTTTTTTTTTTTTTTTTTTTTTTTTTGTATTTTGAAGCAAGGTCTTACTGTGTAAACCAGGCTAGCATTGAACTTGTATTGATCCTCTTGCCTCAGCCTCCTGAGTGCTGGGATTACAAGTGTGAGCCACCACACACAGTTTAGAGCTCCTTGTTTAAAGCCTGGAAAATTGTTTCTAAGAAGAAAAGATAGGCCTCAACCTTTTCTTAAACTAAATGCTGAGATAATGACAAGCGAATGGGTATGATCTGGAATTCTTTCTACTAACACTTACTACAGCACTCAAGGCCTTTTCCTGAAACTCAACTTCTGTACTTTCTAGCCTGATAACTTTTGAAATCCTTTGAAAGAGTTCATCAGTTTGGTAACTGGCTCTATTGCATTAACCCTGGTGTACATATTTGAGTAACTTTAAACAATCTATAAGCTTTAATGATAATATAATCACGATAAATTTAACAAAATTAAGCACATGCTCTGATCTGGCAAAATGATTCTGGAATTTCTCAAGACAGAAAAGACTCTGAAAGTACTTCAGTTTAACACCCATCCCTCCACCTACCACCCCCACCATCCCCTTTCTTACCAAGATCAATAAAGGGAGTAGCCCAACTCAGAGTCTCTGGCTTCATGAGTCCAGCTGTCTTAATTACAAAGTGGTCAGTACTGAGGTATATGTAAACTTTCAGGTGGCTTGGGGTATTGAAGGCAGGATTACTTCAGGACTTGCGGACACTGAAACTCACTGTGAGGATTTCATCTAGAGAGCCTGCTTTATTTTCTGTTTAACAAACAAAAACATTGTCTACTGGAAAAAACTGAATTTTAGCCAGGCCCAGTGGCGCACGCCTGTAATTCCAGCAACTCTGGAGGCAGAAGCAGTCTGCATAATTTAGTGAAACCCTGTCTCAAAAAGTTAAAAAAAAAAAAAAATGGTCTGGGGGGGTGCAGCTCAGTGGTACAGCACTTGCAAAGCATGCAAGTGTGAGGCCCTGGGTTCAATCCCCATACCAAAAAAAAAATCTGAATTTTAAGTTTTTTCATAAATTCAACTGTGTGTGGGGGGGTGGTTCTTGAGAGATGAACCCAGGACCTCACATACAGTTTGCAAGTGCTGTACCACTGAGCTGCACCTCCAGCCCATTTTTTATTATTTTATTTTGAGACAGGGTCTCAGTAAGTTATGGAGGCTACCTCTGGCCTCAAACTCAGCGATCTTCCTACCTCCACTTCCCAAGTTGCAGGGATTAGTCATGAGCCACTGCACACGGCTAAATTCAATATTTTTAACTAAAGAATTTAACTGAAGAATCAAAAGAGCTTAATTCATTAGCTAATTTTTTAAGAAATATAGAAATTACAAAAAATAGAAATAGAGCTGAGAGAAGGGAACATAAAGGAAAGGGAATGGGATGTGGCGCAGTAGTGGAGCACTTGCCCAGCATGCAGAGGTCCTAGCTTTGATCCCCAGCACTACAAAAAAATAATAATAATAATAAAAGGAAAGGATAAATAGAATTAATCCACCTCCCCCCAAGTTAACATGTTCCATAAAAGCATGTGATTTTTAGCAATAAAAAGTAAATTAAGAGAAATGAAATGGTAAGAAGTTAATCAGATTATTCAGATTGCAAATTTATTGCACCAAATACAGGATGCCTGCATTTCTGCTAACAAGGACACTGTTACTTCACATTGGAGCTTGTTTTGAATCACAATTTTGAACTAAATGACATTTTAGCTCAAAAATTTCAGGTTTGCTTTTTTAAAAAACCAGCATTATACATTTAGTTCTAACAACCCCTTCTGTGTCATTGACTATTGCAAACTACTAAAGAACTATAGGTTAAAATAGGCCTGAAGACATATGGAACAGAATAGAAGATCCAGAAATACCTCAACACACCTATAGCCACTAATTTTCAACAAAGGAGCAAAGCAAGTAAACTGGAAAAAGGACAGCCTTTTCAATAAATGGTGCTGGGAAACATGGACATCCGCTTACAGAAAAATGAAAATCGACCTGCATCTCTCAATATGCATGAGAGTTAACTCAAAATGGTTAAAAGACCTCAACATAAAACCAGAAACTTTAAAACTAATGAAAGATAAGATAGGTAATACACTCCAATATATAGGCATAGTAAAGTATCTCCTTAATAGGACTCTAATTGCTCAAGAAATTACAAGAATAGATAAATGGGATTGTTGTTGTTGTTGTTGTTAGGTGCCGTCGAGTCCTATCCGACTCATAGCAACCCTCATAGGGTTTTCAATGGCTAACTGTTTCAGGATTGCTTTGGGAGTGGATTGCCAGGTCCTTCCCCCATTTTTGCAGTGCTGGGAATTGAACTCGGGACCTCAGAGACTGCAGCGCAGTGCTCTACTAACTGAGCTAAATCCCAGCCCAAATGGGATTACATGACATTAAAAAGCTTCTGTACAGCAAAGGAAATACAGTCAAGGAAATCCCCACTGAATGGGAAAAATTTTTGGCATCCTGTACATCAAAGGTCTAATTACCAGAATTTATAAAGAACTTAAGTAAAAAATATCCAAGAAAACAAATAACCCAATACACAAATGGGCAAAGGAACTGAATAGACAGTTCTCAAATGAAGAGGTCCATAAAGCCATGAAACACATGAAAAAATGCTCAATATCCCTAGCCATTAGGGAAATGCAAATTAAAACAACTCTGAGATTTCACCTTACATCAGTAAGAATGGCCAAGATCAATAAAACAAATAGCAACAAATGCTGGCGAGGTTTCAGAGAAAAGGGAACACTCTTACATTGCTGGTGGAGCTATAAATTAGTCCAACCACGGTGGAAATCAATAGGAAGTTATCTTAGAAAACTAAAAATTGACCTACCATATGACCCAGCTATAACACTATTGGGAATTTACCCAAAGGGAGATGTGTCATCATACCACAGAGACACCTGCATCTCCATGTTCGATGCAGCACTTTTCACAATAGCAAGGATATGGAATCAACCAAAGAGCCCATCAACAGAAGAATGGATTAAAAAAAAAATACTATGGTACATATACACAATGGAATACTACTCAGCAATCAAAAAAATGAAATAATGGCATTAGTAGCAAAATGAATGGAATTGGAGAAAATTATTTTAAGTGAGCGAACACAAGCTCAAAAAGAGAAATACCACATGTTCTCACTCATATGTGGGAGCTGAATCAAAATTATAAGAAAGAAAAAGTCCTATGCAGAGGTCAGAACAAAAAAAAGCTAAGAATGATATTATTATAGATGGACTAGAAAATTCATGTAATAGTACTGACAATGTAAAAAGAAAGTTCACTACAGAAAAAATTTCTATCTTAAACAGAATTGGAACCCAACAATATATAGAAAAATACTAACATAAAAAGACAAGCAAATGGAAGAGAAGTCTTTGGTGGGAGGGGGTAAGCACAAAAATTAAAGAAAGTATATATCCCATGCAAGGCCGATAAGGAAACAAGAAGCTTCTTTTTCATGTGTGAGAAAGCACTAAGAAATCATCATTGTGCTATTTTTGCCCTTCTTTGAGAGTATGGAGGCTTTCAAGCTGGTTAATGGAGTCAGCAGGCAATCATAAATCATGTTCCCCAACATGGAAGTCAGATGCCATATATTCAAATGGCATGGCAGACACATTATGATGTAATTACACTAAACTCCAGTGACAATTCTGTGGACCTAAAGATGGAAATAGAGTGGAAAGATCTTGCAACACAAAATATTGACCTTCCCTAAAAATATTTCAAGTTGAGAACTTTTTTATCTCACCAACATCCTTTCAAATTCATCACAAAATTTGCAGCCACACACATGAAGAACCCTTGGATTACATTTCGGATCACTTCATTAAAAAGATTAAAGGCAAAGATGTTGCCTTGATTTTACATGGTTAGTGAGGTTTGGTTTTTGTAGACTAACTTATTTGTAGAAAGTAGGAAGTAACGTTGTTGTGCTTACTGACTGTGGACATCATGTAGGACAACAGCTTAAAAGTGGTGAACAGTTATTAACTTGAGAGATAAGTCCTAAGCCATTGGCTAAACCTGTAGCCACTATTAGAAAAAATAGGGATAGCTAGGGAGGTGATGGGCTGGGATTTAGCTCAGTTGGTAGAGGGCTGTGCTGGAGTCTCTGAGGTCCCGAGTTCAATTCCCAGCACCACAAAAATGGGAGACGGGCCTGGCAATCCACCCCAAGGCAATCCCGAAACAGTCAGCCATTGAAAACCCCATGAGGGTCGCTATGAGTCGGATACCAACTCGACAGCACCTAACAACAACAACAAGGAGGTGATATTAAAAAGAAAAAAATTATCCAATCATTAGGGCAAGCCTGTCCAACATGTGGCCTGTGGACCAAGACAGCTAGTAATATATTTATATATATATATATGTATATTTGTTATTGTTAGGTGTCATCAAGTCGGTGTCCAACTCATAGCGACTTATGTACAACAGGGGAAACAATATTTTTAGTGCTTCTCTGCTATTCATTGGATTTTCAATGGCTGATTGATTTTGGGGAGTGGGTTGCCAGGTCCTTCTCCAAAGCCTACAGCACCTGGTGTTCCCAGGCGGTCTCCCATCCAAGTACTAACCAGGCCCGACCCTGCCTAGCTTCCAAGATCTGATGAGATCAGACACCACAGAGGTATGGCTGCAGATAAAAATATTTACATGTGCATTAACTATATTATATAATTTATATGTGCCCCAAGACTATTCCTCTTCACTCAATGTAGCCAAAATATTGGACACCCCTGCATTAGAGTGTGGTAAGGAAGACTTTGAGACCAAAACAAACCTTACCTTTGTTTAAGATGTTTTTCCTGGCCATCTCAACTTAGCTGGACACTTCTCCACATTTTTCTTTCTTTGTTCAGTATGAAAGCCTGAAGTTTAAACTTGTTTTTTTTTTTTTTTTGAGATATACTATAGAGAGTTCCTCATCTCTTTGAGCCATCTCCCATGTGTATACGAGGTGTACATTTTATTAGCCCTTAATTAGTATCAAGCTTCTGGGCTTACATATGACCCCCTGATGCACATACCTGCATTTAGGTAAGTGCTACAGTGCCCCATGTCTGGCACCTGCCTGGGTTTTAGTTGTTGTTGTTGTTGCTGTTGTTGTTGTTGTTGTTGTCTCATTTTCTCCTTGCAATCTGTTTCATTACAGAGAAGCTGCGATGAGAACTCTAAGAGAGGAGAGAAAATTATTTTTTCTTTCCCTACACCAATACATTTAACAACTTTACCACACTTCCCTTCTGTAAACTTGACTGTACCTGAACTTCTCAGCACTTAGTGGTGTTGGCAAAATAGGGAAGAGATGACATAATGAGATAGATTGATATCACTATAAGTTCATGATCCTGAGGCTGAGCTAAACCATCAAAACTGCCTAATACTATTGCTGTTTTCCTAATCAGCTCACACTTCATTTTTTTATATTGTAAACACATACAATATAGCATCTTAATACTACTATCACTGGGCACTGTGGGACACACATGTAATCCCAGCAATTCTGGAGGTGGAGGCAGGAAGGGGAAGTTTGAGGCCAGAGGCAGCCTGTGTAATTGAGCAAGAACCTGACTCAAAATAAAAAATAAAAAATGAGTTTGGGTGGTAGAACACTTTCAAAGCATGCATGAGGCCCTAGGTTCAACCTCCCAATGCTGAAAAAATAAAACCTATTAATAATATTAAGTAAATTTATATGGCACAACAAATCTTGAGAACTTTTTTGTCTTGCAATACTGAAACTCTATACCCATCAAACAACTCCCCTGTTTTTCCCTCTATTCTATTCTATGTAGCCCCTGTCAATCAATTTAACTTAAGAAACTTTAAGAGAATTTTATGGGGTCTTGGAATTGCAATTCAGGAGACAGAGTTTCAGATAGCTCTAAATCAGTTCTCCAAATGAAGCAAGGAGAGTATGAATTTATATAGGCAAAAAGTTCTTAAATTATCACAGGGTAATTAAAATTATTTCAAGAGAGACTTCAATTGAAGTTGGGAGAGAATGCAAAGGCCACAAGGGCTATACAGCCAAGAGAATATAAAGGAAAGGATGTATATATTTAGTGAATGTGTCCATGAAACAAGAGTTTGATAGATACTTTATATGCATCTTGAGTCTCTGAGCACAGTGTAATTATCTGGTCCTTTCAGATGTCTGCAAAGGGTGAAGGTTACCAAAGTTCACATTTCTAGGCTGCAGCTTGAGACAATACTAGAGGATCAAGCTCAGGGTCTCTCACCTACTTGGCAAGTGCACTACCACAGTTCTGCATCCCAACTCCTTTATTTATTTTGAGACAGGGTCTCACTAAATTATACAGGCTGCCTCACAATCCTCCTGCCCCAGCTTCCCAAGTCGCTGGGATTACAGGTGTGCTCACTAAGTCCTGCTATTTGGTAGCTTCTCAACTCCATTTTGAAAAGCTTTGTCAGTGTTACTTTCATTATGATTTTTCTTTTCTTTTTTTTTTAGAATAACAAAAAAAGTTTTACTAAAACATAAGATTTACAGAAGCCATACAGAATGGGGCACAACTTTTTTTTGAAGGGGGGAATCTATACTTTTTTTTTGGAAATTTTTAATGTACATCTTAATGTGACTCATTTTGACATGCTTTTCATTGTGACATTTCCATGTACGTGTTTTGATAAACATTATTCATATAGGTTACCCCTTACCCTCCCCTATGCTGCCCCCCCTTCCCATCTAAGTTGGGGAATCTATACTTGATAACAAATTCACAGTGTTATTAGTGAGGGCTGTGATGTTTGTTTAGTGCTCCATTTTGGTTCAAACAATCAAAATTGTTCATCTACAGTGTCTAAATAAAATTAGACTTGGCTATAGAGCAGATTCTAAAGAACTGGTTAGCTGCTCTTAACCAATGCAATTAGATTCCCATAAGAGGGGGAGAAATGAGCCCATGAAATTAAAATAAAATTACTTTCCCCCTAAAAAAAATAATAAAGGAAAACACCCATACCCCTCCCTGCAGCTAAGCCTGACAACTACCTTTCTCCACAGCACTTTATACTTAAACCATGATGGGGGAAAAGAATAAAAGCAGAGAGCTACTGATTTTGGACATTTTACAACAATCCAGAAGAGACTTCTAGCCTCTGCTCTTGCTTTACAACAACGAATCAGGACAAGACATAGATTTGCTCATGTGCATTTAATCACCAAAGGACTGAAGATGCCTGGGCTTTTATTCTGTAATGTTTCTAAGACTGTGTCCATTAAATGCAAACAAAAAAGGAAGAACACTTGAGAGAACAGGAGAGTGATGTACACTTGATGATCAGATTAACAATTATATTCATGATATACAGCCTGGTCCATGCTCTAGCTGTTTCTATGGGCTCTGGATGCCCATTTTTAGTCTCTCTTGCCCATTCCTCCAATCTACCCAGGCCCTTGCATGATCTCTCCCACCCATGTGGTTTCACAGATTCTATGTTAGCATCTCTCAAATCTCTACTTTTGCTCCATTCCCCTTTCTCCTAAACTCCAAACTCAGATAGCCACTGTCCTACATCCTAAAGTAGCCATCATCTGTCTTTTTCTTTGCTTTGCTTTTTTTTTTTTTTTTTCTTTCAGTACTGGGAGTTGAACCCAGGGCCTCCCACTTGCATGCTTTGCAAGTGCTGGACCATTGAGCTGCACCCCCAGCCCATTTTTCTACTTTTTGAGACAGGGTCTCACTAAGTTACAAAAACTGCCTTTGGTTTTGAACTTGTGATCCTCCTGCCTCCACCCCCCAAGCCGCTGGGATTACAGGCGTGCACCACCGCGCCTGGATCTGGTTTGGTTTTTTGAGACAGGATCTCTTATGTAGCCCAAGCTGGCCTCAAACTTACATCAATCCTCCTGCCTATACTTCCCAAGTTGCTGGGATTATAGGCCTTCCACCGTGCCCAGTTCAGTGTTTGGCATTTTGAGGATGCCACTAGTCTGTTTATCTTAGCAGCTGCACCATTCCACATTCCTACTGGCAATGCACAGGGTTCCATCCTTGCCAACATTTATTATTTTCTAGCTTTTAAAATAGTCATCTTAATAGATGTTAAGAGGCATATTATTGTGGTTTTGATTTCCATTTCCATCTGAATAATGATGTTGAACATCGTTTTATGTATGTGTTTATTGACCATTTGGATATCATCATCAGAGAAATGTTTATTCAACTTCTTTGCTCGTTTTTGAATTTGGTTGATTTTTGTTGTTGAGTTGTGGAACTTCTTTACGTATTCTATACATTAATTCCTTAACATGTATCTGATTTTCAAATATTTTCTCTCATTCTGTGCCTTTTTGCTGCTGATGTTTTCAGGTGTCATCCACTCAGGTCTGACTCATAGGGACTCAATGTATAACAGATGAAACACTACCAGACCTTGTGCCATGCCTGGCAATATTGTCAGTGATTCTCTACTCTTCATAGGGTTTTGATGGATGATTATTTCAGGAGTGGGTTGCCAGGTCCTTCTCCAAAGCCCATGGAACCTGGTATTGTCAGACAGTATCCTATCCAAGTACTAATTAGCTTCCAACCCTGCTGAGCTTCCGAGATCTGGCGAGATCGGATAAGGGGTGGTATGGCTGCAGGCTTTGCTGCTGAGAGAGGTCTTTTATGCACAGAGTTTTAAATTTTAATTAAGTCCAATTTGCCTGGGTGTTGTTGTTGTTGTTGTTGTTGTTGTTGCCTGTGCTTTTGTGTCATATCCATAAAATCTGGGAAATCCAATATCATAAGGCTTTTCCCCCTGTTTTCTTCTGTCTTACAGTTTTTGCTCTTGAGTCAGTGTTAGGTAGTTAGCTTAGGCATTAGCAGGCAACACAGACAAAAAAGGGGATTGAAATTGACTTCTGTCATTCAGCCATAATGAATGAAGCTATGTGCATCTCTGAAGATTGGAAGGACATTTTCTTTTTTTTATTTCTTTTTTCTTTCTTTCTTCTTTCTCTTTTTTTTCTTTTTGTTGTTGTTGTGTTGTACTGGGGACTGTAGCAAGGGCCTCATGCATACTTTTTACATGACCTCTACACTCAGCTGCACCCCAGCCCCTTATTAATTTTTTTTTTTAATCCTGAGAGAAGGTCTTGCTAAATTGCACAGGCTGTCTCTGGCCTCAATCTTGCAATCCTCCTGCCTTCACCTCCCAAGTCTCTGGAATCACAGGTGAGTGTCACCATGCCTGGCTGGAAGGACATTTTCTATGGGAATGGGCAGGTCCATGGAACCCTTCCTTTTACAAAACAATGACAGCAGATATATGGCCTTTCTCCCGTCCCTTAAGGTTCAAATTTCACTATAAAATCACATTTGACCTTCAAATTGGGCAGGAGTTCTTCTCTATTGCCCACCTTCACATCTCCAAGGTATACTATCTTTTAACAAACCCTGTCTGTATTCTCTACTGCCTGCAGCCTTACCATTGTACCATACAATCCCATCAGATCTCAGGGGCTAAGTAGGATCAGGCCTGGTTAGTACTTGGATGGGAGACTGCCTGGGAACACCAGGTACTGTAGGCTTTGGAGAAGGACCTGACAACCCACTCCTCAAAAGTAATCAGCTATTTGAAAACCCTATGAATAGCAGAAAAGCATTAACAATACTGTTTAGCCTGTTGTTCATAAGGTCACTGTGAGTCGGACACCGACTTGATGGCACCTAACAGCAGCAGCATATTCTCTACCATAATTTCTGTGTCAGGTATAAATTCACATACATTGAATACAATGTCCAAGGTTTTGAGCTTTTGCCCTGTTGCTGCTGGCCTCTAGCCTACTGACCTGTGAGCTTAGGCTTCAGATCTACAACCCCTGGCAACAGTTAGGCCTTTGATCCATTTCGAGTTAATTTTCACATGTAATAAGGGCCCAACTAAAAACTTTGCATGTGGAAATCCAGTTGTCCCAGAACCATTTGTTGAAGAGACTGACATGTCTCACAGATTGGCCATGTTTTCAAAATTATAACTAAATCAAAATGCCTGAAAAAACTGTGTTGCCTAAGCAAAGCTCTTAAAAGCTGGATTTGGGCCCAAGATTACCAATTACCTACCTATTGTGCCTCAAATTCATTTACACATTAAATTTACCAAAGGAGCTGAGAGGGAGGGGCGGCAGAACATAGTGATATAGAAATAGATATTTACTGTGGCCAGCCAGGTTCCAGTCATTGTATGAGGTACTGTTGATAAGCTGATCAATAAAGTTAAGAATTAAATTCCTAGTATCAAGGTTAAAGCGGAGATATAATACTTGCAAGATCGTTTTAATTTAGTGAAATATGCTTATAAGTACAGGACCCACGGATAGAGTAGATAAAAAGGATTCGAATTTTTAAGATAAATTGGGGCTCGCAGGGAGGAACAGCTTGCAGGCCCCGAACCAGGTGAAAAGACCACCTTCATAAACAAGCTGCCAGCAGCCAGCGGCCGGCCACAAGCCTGCACCGCTTTCAGCCGGGGACTCTATCCCCGCCTAGCGTGACGTCAGAACGCAGCGCCGGAAGGGCGGGATTTCCGCCGGTAGCGGCCCGCATACTCTCTTGGGTCGGTGATAGAACCTATGTGGCCGACGGCTGAGTTTTGGGTGAGCCGCCGCGTGCACTTTTGGGCAGGATTTCTTTCCGAGTCCTCAGCCTGTGGAATCCCTGCGCTTCACTTCTGCGGGAGCGACTGTTTCCGTGCTTCTGGTACGCGCGTTGTTTCATTTTTCTCCCAGTGTTTTAGGTGGGAGGACGAAGGTGATTTCCGAGACGTAAGTAGTGGAGCATGTGCTCTAAAAAGGCCCAGTGATTTATAAACTAAATAATGCAGTGCCTGAAACAAGAGCGGTATTTGCCCAAGTGATACCTTTGATCTCTTCTTAAAATTTAGATTTTTATTTTTGCGATATTCTAGAAATCTTTACTAAGAAAACTCCAAAAACTTTGTGCAGTCAGTGTTTATCAGATTGGGCCTGAGGACCCCAGGTTAAATAATTCAGGGAGTCTAAATTGTTTTATTCTTAAAAGGATTTTAAATTTAAATGCGAGGAAGGTTGAGCCAGGCTATTTATTCGAAAAGTGTTTGAATGATGATTGTGAGCCAAATACTGCTAAGCATTGGGTTCCGTGTTAACAATAATAGACACAGTCCTTTTCGTAATGGAATAGATAGTTCTTACCATCTAGTGGGGGGAAATAACAAGGCAATTACAATACAGTGCTACAAGTATTGTCATAGGCACAGGGTACTATGAAAACTAATAGGAAGAATACTTGATCTAAAATATGAGGTGAAGAATATCTAGAGTTGCAGCTGACAATGTAAGCAAAGAGTGAGGTCATGGAAACCTTTGTAAGGCACACTAAGAAGTCTGGGCTTTTGCCTGGCAGCAACAGGCTTAGAAATATGCATTAGGAACATTATGACTGCCATTGGTCAGATTTGCACTGATTTTAGTAGCTTAGAGATGGAGCAAAACAAGTCTGGAGTCTAGGAGGTACAGTTAAGAAAATGAAGAGTCTGAGCCGGCTAGGTGGCGCATGCCTGTAATCCCAGCGGCTGGGGAGGCAGAGGCAGGAGGATTGAAAGTTCCCGAGACTAGAGGCAGTCTGCGTAACTTAAGCGAAACCCTGTTCAAAAAGTAAAAAAATGGGCTGAGGGTGCAGCTCAGTGATACAGCACTTGCAAAGCATGCAAACACAAGGCCCTGGGTTCAAACCCAAGTACCACAAAAAAAGGAGGAGGGAGAGAGAGAGAGAGAGAGAGACAGACAGACAGACAGATTGGTGGTGCAGGTCTGTAATCCCAGCACTAGAGAGTAAGAGACAGGAGGATGGTGAATTTGAGCTACTCAGCTACAGAGTGAGTACAAGTCCAGCTACATAGCCAGACCCTATCTCTAAGAACAAAAAAGCTAAAAGCTAGGCATAGTGGCACATGCTTGTAATCCTAGCCACTCAGGTGGTGAAAGCAGGAGGATCACAGGTTTGAGGCCAGAGGCAGCCTGTGTAATTTAGCAAAAACTTCTCTCAAGATAAATAAAAAAGGGGCTGTGAATTCAGCCCAGTGGTCGAGCACTTGCAAAAATATGTGGGAGGCCCTAGGTTCAACCTCTAAGTACCTCAAAAAAAAAAAAAAGGGTTGGGGATATAGCTCAGTGATAGAGCACTTGCCTAACACATCCAAGGCCCTGGATTGGATCCCCAGCAAAAAGAAAAAAGAAATGAGGTTGAATATCCTGAGCACCATCTTTCCCCTGATAGTACATTTTCCTGAGAGCGTCTAAGACTTGGTTTGAGAACTCATTACTAGCTGGAAAAACTCACCTGTGCATATTTTATTTTTTCTAAGCTCTACTGTTTAGCACATTGCTCTCTCACATTTTTTAGAGACAGAGAGATGAAGCCAGGAGACATCTTGAATACCCTGCAGAAGAATCTCTTTTTCTAGGGCCCAAGGATATTGGTAAGTGGTAGGATGTGTACTTAGCGTGCCAGCAACAATATCCAGCACCAAAAAAGAAAAAGTCTCTTTTTCTGCATCATCTCTTTTTTTCTGCATTCATTAGGTATATCTCCTTTCTACATTATCACAGGTGACAGTGTCACCATGCTTTGCACTAATCCTAATAAAGATCCTCTTTCTTCCAGCTTTCCAGAACATTTCTTCCAGTTTCCTTCAGTACTTCATCTCATGTCCCTTAAAGCCCAGTAGCTCTGGTCACATGTTTAACTTTTATATCTATAAAAATCATGAAATAATAAATATTATGCAAACATCCCCTTTTTAGGCACCATATAATATTCCAGTTGTCCATTGCTGAAAAATAACTCTAAAACTTAACAGGCCAAAAAAAAAAAAAGAAAGAAAAGAAAGAAACCCTATATAAAAAGTAAAATGAATATAACAAATGGATTAGATATGGTGGATGTGACAAAAGATAGTAATGAAGTGACTTCATTTTCTTGCTCCAGCGGCCTGGTTGGATGGCAGTATGCCTCCCTAAACAGAACACAGGACAAGCAGATTGGGAGGAGAAAGAAAGATTTTTCAATTTGTTGCATTTTAAGTTATCTTTCTGATGTGTGGTGATTGAAGCCACAGAGATAGATTAAATCTCACAGAGAAATAAATAAATTGAGAAAAGGAATAAGGACAAAACACAGAGTCACATTTACCTTTAAGAGAGGTAAGTTTGGGGGCATCAGTGCACAAACCAGAGGCTCAGGAGATCTAGGAGTATGCATGGTCATTAAATGAAACTGAGGGAAGAGGAAATTTTCCTTTTCAGGTGTTTTAATTACATTTTGTAAAAAGTTGAATTTTGTTCACTTCAGACTTTCCTCTGGTCTCACATCTTTTAAGTATCTTCATATTGTGGAACAGCTAGTTCTTTAGGATACAGTTGTAGAGTTTTATATACATTTGTCCAAGTTTTAGATATTTTATTTGATAATATTTGCTGTAAAGTCTGAACTGAAAAGTTCATTGTTTTTTAGTAGAGTTCTGTGTATTTCTGTTTTGAAAACACAAGGGCATTTGGTACAGCAGCTCTTAAGTGCTTTTTATGAGATGCCATCTTTATTCTTTCCTTTGTCTTCATGCATTACCTTTGTGAAGAATCTAGAGTTGGGTATGTATCTAGAGGAGACTAGCATAATGATTTTATCAATATCCATGATACATAACTTTGTTATCCATTATCTTAGATCTTCTGGGCTCTTATATAAAAATCTAAAAAGTATTTTTAAGTTATCCTTTTGCCTAAAGTTAGTTTCTAAAATAAGAACCTTGTATTACTCAGTTGTCATTGCTGTAGCAGAAAAGGGACCCCAAACAAGCTGATGGGAGAAGAGGTTCATTGGGAGCTCTTGGTTAGAGAATCAGTCCATAATGGCTGCAAGGCAAGCTGGGCTGCTAGGCCAGGGTAAAAAGCTCCAAAGGCCCACCTTCAGCGAGGTACTTCCACAAAGCAAGAATCTCATCTCAAAAAATTTCATCTCTCAGGACAGTGCCACCAGCTAGGGACCAAATGTTAAAGCATATGACTTTCGGGAGACACTTTATATTCAAACCATGATAAACCTTGTGCAGGACATGGTGGTACATGCCTGCAGTCCCAGCTACTAAGGATGCTAAAGCAGGAGAATCATTTCAGCTCACAAGTTCAAGAGCAGCCTAGGCAACACAGCAGGACCCTACCTCAAGAAATAAAATAAGAATCCAATTAACTTTTAAATTTTTTACCCTGTGGGTAATCATAAGCTCTAGACCATAGGAGTTTAGAGAAAACTAATGGTGCAGCACATAAGTTGTGTACAGTTTCGCTTTGTGTTGCAGAAATTGATTGCATCTTGGTATCAAACATATATTACATGGTTAACTGGAAAAGCTTTAAAAATCTTTGTCTAATTTAATTTTATTTGTCTTCTTTTTTAGGGATTTCCTCACATATCTGTTATCTTCAAAATGAGTGTTAGTGTCACTTTCTTAAGACCCTTTGCCAGACTTTTGCTGCCATCTACCCTTCATAGGAAGAAAAATGATTTATATTCAACAATTCTGCAGAGATACACATCTTCCAAAATACCTACTGTGTCCTCTCCTAATAAGGAGAGTGCGTCCCCTCCTGAAACTGTGTCCTCTTCTAGTAAGGAGAGTGCATCCCCTCCTGAACAGCTGGAATTAGATGGGTGGAAAATCACAATGAAATCTAGTGTGCAAGAAAAAGGTGTTTCAACAGTCTTAAGCAAGGATGAAGAAACTATAGCTGCTACCAGAGAATTAATTGAGATGTGGAGATTACTTGGGAAAGAAGTACCAGAACACATCAGTGAAGAAGAGCTCAAAACCATTATGGAATGTGCTTCTAAAACATCAATTAAAAAGTATTTAAAGTTTTTGTATATTAAGGAAAAACTGAAAAAAGCTAAGCAAATAAAAAAGGAAATTAAAGCAGCAGCAAAGGAAGCAACAAAAGCCAAGCTGCTAGAAACCCCTGAGAAAAACTTTCTATTTCTTCGACTTTGGGACAGGAATATGAACATTGCAATGGGCTGGAAGGGTATCCAAGCTATGCAGTTTGGGCAACCTTTGGTTTTTGACATGTCTTATGATAATCATATGCAGTCAAAAGAACTACAGAATACTGTGTCCCAACTTTTAGAGAGTGAAGGATGGAACAGAAGAGATGTTGATCCTTTCCATATTTATTTCTGCAATCTTAAAACAGATGGTGCTTCTCATAGAGCATTAGTTAAACGTTATGGAGAAAAATGGGATAAATTGTTTTTAACAGCAACAGAAAAGTCTTATATGGATTTATTTCCAAAGGATAGAATTATATACTTAACAGCAGATTCTCCCAATGTTATGACTACTTTTAAGCATGATAAAATTTATGTAATTGGATCATTTGTTGATAAAAATATGCAGCGAGGCACATCCTTAGCCAAGGCAAAACGGCTACAATTAGCAACAGAATGTCTTCCTTTAGATAAATATTTACAGTGGGAGATTGGTAACAAAAATCTCACTTTAGATCAAATGATACGTATTTTGTTATGTCTGAAAAACACTGGTAGTTGGAAAGAAGCTCTAAAGACTGTTCCCAAGAGAAAACACAGTGGTTTTCTGGACATTTCTCAGCATTCTCAAGAGTTCATCAACAAATGGAAGAAGACAAAGACTTTCAATTCATTTCCACAAGGTTCTTTAAATGTACAAACAAAGAAAAGGTGGCTTGAATGACAGCATTTGATAGATTAAAAAATAAGTGAATAGAAATACAGTTCTAGTAGTGTATTTCTTCCCAAATAGAAATTTCTTTTACAGTCTTTCCAAACTAAATGCAGGGTTGTGTCTTTTCCCAGTTATTTAAATATCTGCAAAACTTTGAGAATCCATTTTGTTTAGTATGCAAAGACACTAATCAGAGAAAGTTGTCGAAGTTTGTTGAACAAAATAATCATTAAATGACTCCAATAAAAGCTATAAGAATAGTATTTGTTTTTGTGTGTGAATTCTTGTCTTAGACTCCATTTTCATTCTTGAATGTTCTTTTATCCATGTAAATTACCCTTTCATAAGAAAGTGGTCTAGAAAAGGTTTCTAAACATCAGGTGGTAGCTCATGTATTCAAGCATTGGTATGATGTTGGGCATGATAAAGGCAGGACTTAAGGTATATTGCTTAACTGAGTCTTAATTATCAAAAGGCTGAGACATCCCTTGGCATGTTATGGAATTTAGCTGTACTATGAAAATGATTTTGTAGAGATAAAACTACTGTGCCCACTGTACTGTAAGTAGCTACCCTTTTCTAGGAAATACTTCTGTTTTCCCTTCCACATAGTTTTTGTCTTTGTTTTTTGGTAGAGATCAAACCAAGGGTCTGTTGCATGCTGGGCAAGTTCTCTACCAGTGAAGTAAACTCTCTGCCCTCCAGGCATGTAGTTTGAAAGGAAGCTACAATATTTTACATACCTTGCTCCCTTAGCCATAGCTGGCTATCCCAAAGGAAACACCTCCCTCAAACCAGGTTTGTTGTTATTGTTGTTAGGTGCCGTTGAGTTGGTATCCGACTCATGGCGACCCTCATAGGGTTTTCAATAGCTGACTTTTCGGGATTGCCTTGCCAGGCCCTTCTCCCATTTTTTCGGTGCTGGGAATTGAACTCTGGACCTTAGAGACTGCAGCGCAGCGCTCTACCAACTGAGCCAAATCCCAGCCTTCAAACCAGGTTAGTAACTACCTAAACTCCTCTGGCCAGTTGATCCATGAGGGATGGGTATCCGACTGTAAGATAGGCCAATCATAGCTCTTTTCTAGGATTTTTGGGCTTGAAAACTAAAATATACATCACTTCCATTCAAATGGTGGATTTCGATAGCGAGGAAGCTCTGGAATTGGTGGTGCAGTTTTTCTGTGGAGTAAGGCAGAGTATAGTAAGAGAGGGTAAAGCTTATGCATAGAAATAAGACTAATTTTTGGAAGATGTTTAAATCTCTTGTTCCAGTAGTCACTGATGTCCAGCTATAGTTTTGCCTTTTGCACTTACAGATTGTTTAAACTTCATGAGATACCTAGATAAATTCTAGTAAATTCCTTTTTTTTTTTTTTTTTTTTTGTGTGTGTGTGTGTGTGTGTAAGCTTGGGTGAGTTGGGCTTCTGCCACTTAATACCAAATGAGACCTAATGTACTTGGGAAATGTCTGTTTCCTAAGAAATAAACTTTAGGGACAAAAGTCATCTTAGAATACCTGCACTGATTAAAAAAACTTGAAAAACATGGATAATAGAAATACTGAAACTGTTTTCTAAATTGAAATTAGCATGAGTTATGCTGTCGAATACATTTTCCAAAGCAGGACCTAATCTTTTATTGAAGTACTGTATCACATACCTGTGCCAAATAATATATTATGCAGTTTACATGAATTATTAAGCAACCAAGTTATAGAAACTGTCATTAACATGTTTTGGCAGTTGAGGAAAACAGCCCTTCAAGAAAAATTTATTCAAAAAAATTCAACCTTCATGTAGGTTAGCATTCATAAGGTCTGACTTCAGTCTCGGCTTTTAAAGTATGCAGAACCCAAACTTGAAGTTGCACATTGTGGCACACACCTATGATCCCAGCACTCGAAAGGCTGAGGAAAGAGGCTCAAAGAAAGTTTGAGGTTATCCTGGTCTACATAGTGAGTTCCAAAAGTCTTGAGAAAGTGATATGTAGACTTAGACCTGACAATGATAGAATTATGTTATCACCAAGTTTCAACTATTGGGCAAAGTGCTAGTTCTTTAACTGTATGAGATACACATTTAAAACCACTATAGTGGTTAAAAACAAGTTTAAATTGGCAGTATTAAGGCTAGGTTGAGGCAGCATTTTGTTGTAGCTCTCTGCCTGAATTTCAGGTTCAACTCCACTTCTTACTAGCCTTTCTTGTGTCTAAGTTACCTTGTCAATAAAAATGGGTTGTTAGATGCCATAGAGTCAGATCCAACTCATAGTGAGCCTATGTACCACAAAATGAAACACTCCCCGACACTGTGCCATGCCTGGCACTAAGTCAGTGCTTCTCTGCTATTCATAGAATTTGTTTTTTTCAAAAAGTTCTGATTATTTAGTTTTTATTTTAGTTCAGCATGTTCTGCCTTCTACTCTTTGAAGAAGAAATTCAAAAAACAAATAAATAGAATGATATTATGAATTATTTTCAATTCAGTGTAACTTTTCATCACCAATTCTCAACACTGGTTGAATAATATATTTGCCTGGACGACTTCCCCCCCCCCCAAAAAAAAAGTAGGTATCAAGTACCCACTCTGATTTAATAGGGCTTGGCAGGAACTGCTTGTCATCATCTTTCACTATTCATAGAGTTTTCAATGGCTGATTGTTTCAGGATTGCTTTGGGAGTGGACTGCCATGTCCTCACATTTTTGTAGTTCTGGGGATTGAATCCTGGGCCTCAGTGCAAAGCAGCACATTACCCACTGTGCTAAACCCCAGCCCATCTAATTCACAGGGTTTGGGTTTCAATTTAATATAATTAAATTTCATGTTAAATAGCTGCAAATATGTTTGGCATACAGTAAGAATAAATGGTAGATATAGCTTTCATCTTACAAATTACACATAAAAGTTAAAATAATTGTTTATATTACTTTACAATTTCCAGCTTTTTAAGGTATGGTTTGAATAGTTCTTTAGAGGTTTTAAACAATAGTTGCCACTAAGCAAGCCCGCACCATGGCCAGCAATGTTACAAATTCTACCTCTATTATTTCACTTAATGGTGTCAGTAATTCTGTAAGTAGTATTCCATTTTTATAGTTAAAATATATTTAGTAATGTCATTTATCAGTCCAAATTTGCAGAATTAGCGAATGGCAAATTCAGAATTTAAATCTAGTTTTGTGTGATGCAAAACTATTGCTCTTTGCCGCCGTGCCTTGTACTACACAGCCTTTTCATTCCCTGATTTGTAGTGGATAACCTAGGTCACCTTCATTTTTTTTCAATGAGTATTTATTGAGACTGGTATAATGTAGGTCCTGGGGTAACAGTGGTGAGCAAAACAAGCACAATCTGACCTCATGGAACTGACAGGAGGTTGGATTGTAATCTTTATTCTTAACTTCTGCAGTGTGGTATATGAGTTCTGGATCTGCTTCTAGATAGGTACGTGACCTCTGTGAGCTTCATTGTCCTTATTCAAAAATGTAAGCATGAGCTGGGCACTGTGGCATACACCTTTAATCCCAGTGACTCAGGAGGTAAAGGCAGGAAGATTGCAAGTTCAAGGCCAGAGACAGCCAGCATAATTTAGTAAAAAAGGGGCTAGGGTTACAGCTCAGTGGTTGAGCATTTACAGAAAGCATGGGTGAGGGCCTGGCTTCAACTCCCCAGTACCACAAAAATAAAAAAATAAAATAAAAATGCAATCATGAACCAGGCATAGTGGCAAATGCCTGTAATCCCAGAGACGTGGGAGGCACAGGCAGGAGGAGCATGAGTTTGAGGCCAGAGGCAGCTTGCACAATTTAGTAAAAATTGTCTCAAGGTAAAAAATGGGCTTGGGGTACAGCCTAATGGTGGAACACTTGAAGTATGTACCAGGCCCTTGGTTCAACCCCTAAGTACCACAAAAAATAAATAAAAATAAATAAAAAATGGGGTGAGGGTTCAGTTCAGAGGTAGAGCACTTACAATGTGTGAGGCCTTGGGTTCAATCCCCAAGTACTGCAAAAACACACACACACACACACACACACACACACACACACACACACACACGAAGAAAGAAATCATGGCTAAGGAGAAGGGTAATAAGAAAGGATAACAGGGAAAGAAAAAATACATATTTTTTCCAATGCAGATAAATATATATGTATATAATAGATATGCAAGCTGAAGGAGAGAGGAAGGGGATCAGCAGGGTGGGCAACATGAGAGGGTAATAGGGTGAACATGAGCAATGTACAATGATGTGCATGTATGGAAATGTCATAAAATGAAACCCATTAAGTTGTACACTAAAAAATGCAAGTATGGGCTGTGATAGAGCACTTGCCTACCATGTACAAGGCTCCGGGCTCAATCCCCAGCATGACAATAAGTATATAAATAACTACAAGCTTCTATACATGAATCGTTTCAAACAAAATTCTCATGTTTATGTCTCCATTTGAAAGTGGTAGAAATGAGAGTCTCAAATGATTACCTTGCAAAGATCATATGTAGGAAAGATGAAACACATGGGTTAAGTACTTGTGTAAGATGGTTTCCTAGTCAGATTTATTTTATGATAAATGATGGACCAAGGACTTCAATTCAGATTACAAAATAACCATTAAACTACGCTACTTCTATCATACTAAACACACTTTGATTCTTTCTCCATTCCCCACACTTGAAGCCCAAGTCATCCATTCACAAATATTGAGCACCTTTTATATAGGAAATGCTCAGTGCAAAGTGCTGGATTGAACCCAGAGCCTTGTGCATGTTACGGATGCACTGTGTCACTGAGCTATAAGCCCAGCTAGAAAATTTTTTTAGCCATTTAGAAAGACAACACTTTGAACACCCATGATGAAGGAAGTATAAACTGACCAAATAATAGTGTATGGAAATATCTCATTTGATCTCCATGATCACTTTGGGAATACAAATAATCTTTTCTTATAAACTATTCTTATGCTACGTGGGGCTGGGATTTAGCTCAGTTGGTAGAGCGCTGCGCTGCAGTCTCTGAGGTCCGGAGTTCAATTCCCAGCACCGCAAAGATGGGAGAAGGACCTGGCAATCCACTCCCAAGGCAATCTCGAAACAATCGGCCATTGAAAACCCTATGAGGGTCGCTATGAGTTGGATACCGACTGAACAGCACCTAACAACAACAACAACATTCTTATGCTACAGAAGAAAGACATGGCAATCCACTCCCAAAGCAATCCTGAAACAACCAACCATCAAAAATCCTATGGAAGCCAGGCGCGGTGGCACACGCCGATAATCCCAGCGGCTTGGGAGGTAGAGGCAGGAAAATCCCAAATTCAAGACCAGAGGCAGTCTGTATAACTTAGCAAGACCCTGTCTCAAAAAGTAAAAAAACTGGCTGAGGGTGCAGCTCAGTGGTCTGGCACTTGCAGAGCATGCAAGGGCAAGGCCCTGGGTTCAACCCCCAGTACCCACCCCCCCCAAAAAAAAATCCCTATAGGAGTCTCTAGCAGTTGGACTCAACTCAACCGGCACTTACCATAAACTAACCCATTCTTATACCAGCTATATCCTCTAGGCCCTATGTTTTCTTGGTTTCTCCAACCTACTTTATCACTCCTTCACCATGGCCAGACTTCCCCATATAGTTTTCTTTGTTCTTTCCAACTTCCTAACTTTCTAAGGAAATTCTCCCACATACTTACAGCCTCTATACCTAAGACCCCCTCCCTTCTTCCTCTATTAGCCAACATAGTCCAGCCAAGAATGTGAAGTGAAAGCCCTTACCCTATAGGGTGAGACTCAGTCATAGGAACTGTATTAGGAAATAAAAGACCGGACAGACTGCTCCTTCTGTGTGTGTGCTCACTGACTAGACTTGCAGCTTGCACCCTCCTTGCAAAGAGAAATTTGCCTTGCTGAGGCAAAACTTAAAACGCTTAATTCTACAGTGTTTTTATTATTGTCATTGAGCACATCTCCAACATCACTTATTGAAGAAGTACTATTATTTTATAGACAATTAAGGGCAGGTTTGTGGGCATTTAGTAACTCTCAAGGTTGCTCAGCAGGCAAGAGTAGATCAGGGATTCAAAAAAAGACTGTTCTCAAATACTGACTATATATTGTATGGTCAACTCAGAGATTACAGTTCCATGGCTAGGCAAATAACTCAGTTTGGCTAGAGGACCGAATAAAGGTAGAAAAAAAGGGAAGACAAGACCGAAAAACAAGGTGAGGTAGGGGGCCAAATATAACGCATGGACTTCATTCTGTAGACTCTGGTCCTCCACGACTAAAGGTTTTTAAGCTAGGCAGAAATTACCGTAGTCTTAACTTGATAGAGAAGTTGCAGCCTGTAGAAAAAATGGTTTTACCACTTTACTACATGACTTTGTACAAATTACTTTCTGGCCTCAACACAAAAGAAATTAAAAAGAGGAGCCTGTAATTCCAGCACTCCCAGCACTTGGGAGGCAGAAGTAGGAAGACACAAGTTCTAGACCTGCCTGGTTACTCAGAGTTCAAGGCCAGCCTGGGCAATTTAGTGAGATCCTGTCTTCAAATAATTATTAAAAAGAGCTGGGATCCTAGCTCCGTTGTAGAGCGCTTGCCTCCCACACGCAAGGCCCTGGGCTCAATCCCTAGTACCGAGAGAAGGGAAAAAAAAAAAAAAAAAAAAAAAAAAGGATAAATGACTATTCTGGGCATTAAACAAACGATCTTGTATGAAAGGTGTCTAACACAAAGGTCAGATCACATTAAAAGGGGGGGAGGGAAGATAAGAATGAGGTCAATACAAATGGACTAAAAATCACATGTAATTGTTCTAACAAGATAGAAACAAAGACCACTACAGGAAAAGTTTCTATCTTAAACAGAAATGGAACCCAAGGACATATAGAAAAATACTATATAGTAAAAGATAGAGAAGACTTGGATGG
>VMDO01002597.1:146363-164006 GCA_007922755.1 Pedetes capensis | reverse complement strand
GAGGGAGAGAGAGAGAGAGAGAGAGAGAGAGAGAGAGAGAGAGAGAGGGAGAGAGGGAGAGAGAGAGCGCGAGCGCCCAAGAGCACAACCTTCAGCTCTTTGTTTGGGAACAAACGGCTCCCTGACATCCGCAGCCCATTACGGAGGTAACGCGGTCTCCAAGGTCTTTCTCGTTACACGCGATCCAATGTTATTATTATTGTTTATCATTTATATGACGCGGCAACTATGTGGTCTTCTGCGTCCCTCTCTGCGTTGCCCGAGGTCTGGCTTCCCCCATTCGCTTCCCCCGCCCCCCATTCACACCTGCTGCCCCCAGGCCTCCTCCCCCGCCCCAGCTGCCTTGCCCTCTCCGTGGCATAGTCAGAGCGGCTCTTGGGAAGCCCTTCCAGGGACTGGCATGTGGACAAAGGCGGAGGAGCCGGGCATTTGCACCCGCTGTCCACACAGCCTCCTTTGAATCATGAGCCTGTGTGATCGGCTCCCAGGATGCGGGCAGGTGGAAAGGCTCACGCACCCAGCATGGGTGGGGAAACTGAGGCTCAGAGATGAGAACGAGTTGCACAGCACCTGCAGAACAGGACATGGCTTGTGGCAGCACAGCACTTGTGGCAGGAGAGAAATGTTGGGGACAAAGCAGCCACCTGCAGCCATCACGGACGAGTGCAGGGGACTGTGGTGGCAGATGGGGCTGCAGAAACAAGCCCTGGGATGGGGGACAGGCCACACTGGGACCAATGCTGCCCACCTCTGTTCTTGTGAACCTCAGAGGAATCCCCCTGCCCCTATCTGATTCCTCAGTTGTCCTGCTAGGGAGTGGGGCTGATATCCCCTCCTGCCTGCTGGGATTCATGACGTAATAAAGCTGATATAAATAATAACATTAATAATATAATAATAACTGCTTTGAATCCCCCAAGGGAAGAGGGCTGCAGTGCTATTTCTTTGGTAGGTACTTTAGTAGCTCAAGATATGTTTGTCTCTTTGGGGTCAGGCGTCCCAAAAGACGTGGCAACTCAATGTGTGGAAGGCCGTGAGCCGATAGAGGGCCGACCTTACCGTGAGGCTGCCCTTGGGGCCTGCAGAACAGCACCGCTTACGAGCTCCGATCTCCATCCCTCATCAGCCAATAGGAATCCAAAGCGCCCACTGCGCCGCTGCTCAAAGTCCCAGGACACTGGCCGCCCTCCAGGACTTTATAACCTGTGCGGGAGAGATGGACCGTAATCAGGAATGCAAATAATCACGACTGTTGCCTATAGAGATGCCGGTCATGAAAAAGGCCAACTGGGGACGCGTCAGAGGGTGGCTGCTGTTTTTACCGACTTCTGTTAATCCTGGGCTCATTGCCAGGGGCGTGGCCAAGCACTGCCCTTCCCAGCCGCCTGCTTGGAATTACCAGCCATGGCCAAGGTTCCCATGGCGAGTCAGCTGCTCAAGAAAGACTCCCACGACCCCCCGGATGGAAAGCATCCTCCCACTTTGAACTTCGCTCCTTCTTGCCGAATTTTGGAGCTGCCTTTAAGAATCCTCACAGTAAGCCGGGCACAGAGGTGCACGCCTGTCATCCCAGCGGCTTGGGAGGCAGAGGCAGGAGGATCGCAAGTTCGAGACCAGAGGCAGTCTGAGTAACTTAGCGAGACCCTGTCTCAAAAAAAAAAAAAAAAAAAAAAAGGAAAAAATGGGCTGAGGGCGCAGCTCAGTGATCCAGCACTTGCAGAGCATGCAAGCACAAGGCCCTGGGTTCAACCCCTAGTACCGGAAAAAAAGAAAAAAAAAATCCTCACGGTGCCCCTGGTAAGCAGGCTCGAGCTCCTTGCCGGATAAGCAAGCAGGGACTCAGGTGGAACGAGCATTTGATTTGCACCCACCGGGGTCTCCCTCTGAAGCCCGAGTTCTTTTCACTGTGTTGTGCGTCCAAGCTCCTTCTCTTCCTTGTGCTTTGGGTATTTCTGGGCACCCCCTGCCTCCCCTCCCTCGGGAAGACGCTGCGTTTTGTTCCCTCTGCGTGCCTGTGAGGCTGTGAGCTCCCCGGGGAAGCATCTGCCTTGTTCACCACTGCATCCTCCACCCAGAGCGGGGGCTGGCGGCTAGCAAGCGCTCCACAAATACGGATGGGTGAGAGAAGGGCAGTGCCTGCTGTGACCTGGGACAGGATGCCGCAGTCACTGTGTGTGCGGGGACCAGCCGTGGGGAAGGAAGCTGGAGACCAGCGGCACAGCAGCAGACCCCAAACGGTCTGATTTGCCTGGAAGTCCTCAGGGGAGCCGGCTCTCCTCCAAGGTGTTCCAGAAGGTGGCTGTCTCTGGGGCTGTCCCCACAGTCACCCTCTTCCAACCTGCCTGGCCTCTGATGCTCCCTCCCCAGGGCCCAGGCTGTCCTTGGCCGCTAATTGAGACAATCTGGAACTTCTTCAGGGCCCAGAAAGTTCATGCTCACAGGAAGGTGAGCTGACAGGCAGCCTGGGACAGGGCCCGGCGCCCAGGGGTGTCCTCGCCCAGCCTCTGGGCATCTGCTGGCTGCCTTCCTATGGGGGCGCCCAGGGGGTGTCCTCGCCCAGCCTCTGGGCATCCGCTGGCTGCCTTCCTACGGGGGGCGCCTCCGCTAGGGAGGCGTGGTCAGTGCTGCAGACTGAATGTTTGCGTTCCCCTACATTCATATGTGCCTGCAGCCGTACCACCGTGGCATCTGATCCCATCAGATCTTGGAAGCTAAGCGGGGTCGGGCCTGGATAATACTAGGATGGGAGACCACCAGGGAACACCAGGTGCTGTAGGCTTAGGAGAAGGACCCGGTAACCCACTCCCAAAAACCAATCAACCACTGAAACCCCTATGAATAGCAGAGAACCACTGACAATACTGTTTTGCCTGTTGTACGTCAGGTCGCTATGAGACGGACACCAACTCAACAGCACCTAACAACAACAACAACAACAAATTCATATGTGGAACCCCTGTCCCTCAGCATGACAGTATCTGGGTTGGGGTCTTTGGGAGGTGACTAGGGTTAGGGTAAGCATGAGGGGTAGGTCCTCATCATGTGACTAGTGCCTTTGTAAGGAGAGGCCAAAGAGTAAGCGTGCTCCCTTCCCCCTCCCTCCCCCTCCCCCTCCCCCTCCCCCCCTTCTCCCCTCTCTCTCCCATGTGAGGACAGAGAGAAAGCAGTCTCCTTTCTCCAAGCCAGAAAAGAGCCCCTCAGCAGGAACTGAATCAGCCCCACCTTGAGCTGGACATCCAGCCTCCACAACTGTGGGAAATGAGCGTCTTTAGGGAACAGACAGGGAGAGCCCGATCCGCTCTGTGATCCTTGTCTCAGCCACCATAGCCCCTGGATTCATCCAACAAGTGCCCTGGTCCCTGCCTTGAAGGAGGACACAGTGTATGTGAGATCCAGACCCATAGTTATTGTAGATCTCAGTGCCTGTCATCATGGACCATGACCAAGAAGTGCCAGGGAGGCTCCCAGACCAGTGGGGCCTCACTCAGCCCAGGAGCAGCCAGGAAGGGCTGGTCCTGGGAGGTGACTTTGGAGCTGGCACTCACAGGTCGACTGGCTTGTAGATCCAGTCCTGCCCTTTAACCTCTACCCCCAGCCTCAACACGCAAAGTGACCCCTTCCTCCGCCAAGGCTTTCTCTGTGGAAATCCTGCCAGGAAGAACCCCCTTCTTAGGACCCTCCCACGAAAGCCAGGCCATGTCTGCCCCCCAGAGAGCGGCTACAAAGTCTTTAGGGGCGTTGGACACTCTTTCCTGCAAGGCAGCAGAGGCTGGCTGAAGCCCAGCGGAGCCTACAGGAGCTGTGCGGTGGCCTAGAAAGCATGTTTTCCCAAAGACAGCTCCGCTGTTGACCTGCTCCAAAGGGACTTGGCGAGCACTGCCGGGGGACTCCACGGCTGTGACTGTGCACCTCCAGTCCTGGGGGTGGAGCTGTTTAAGAGGGATCTGGACATCACACAGCCTCCAGCACCAGGTGTAGCACCTCTGTCACCATTGCCACCACAGCCTCTCTCTCCCCATCAGCTTCCTCCTGCCCCCACGATCACCCCTGTTCTCGCAGCCCCACGTCCCACCCATGCCTGCGTTGTGTCTTCTAGTTTCACAACCACAGCCAAATCACTATCACTGCAGATTTTTCACTGCGACCAGGAATCGTCACCTCAATTCACCCCATGGTTTAACAATCCCAGCTAGCAGTGCGGAAACCTTCCAGCTCTGTCCATTTTTACCGCCCTGCCTCTGGGGCCAGGGAAACCTGGACGACACTCACGCAGGTCCCCTATCACATATGGGATGTGCTAACCTCACTGTGGCCCTTGCACGGGGTTGGCAATGTGGGGATGACCACAGGGCATTAGCACATCTAAGGAACCAGTGTTTTGCCCTCCGCCTGGGCTGCATCCCTGCCACTCTGAACCTTGAGGCACCCGTGGTAAATGGAGAGCTGGGGTCCTGGGGGCCACCGGCTTCAGATGGCCCTGCCCTTGTCTCCCATCATTGCTGTGCTGATTCCCCTTTGCTTGTCTTCTCTTCCTTCCTCTCTTAAGGGCAGGTCTGTGGCTTTTCATCTGTCCCCCAGCTGGAAGCTCTGAGCCTGGGCCTCGCGGTCATCGGGGGGGACGTCTATCTACCTGGGATGCTGGAACAGGAAAGAACATTTCCTCATCAGACCCCTGCAGGTCTGGCAGGGCCTTGGCGTCACCTTGCCCGGCAGAAGTTCCTGCCTAAGGCCGTCGCCACAGCCAGCTCGCCTGCACCTGGCAGCAGGTGGGACTGTGTCAGCTAGGAAACGAGGTTGCTGCTGCCTGCCGCCCGCCCCTGACTTGCACACATCCTCATTCAGTGAGATGCTGTTTCTGAATGTTTTCAGGGAATTCGTGTGTGCGCATGCGCGGGAGCACGCGCGCGTGCGCGGGAGCACGTGCGCATGCGTGCACACTATGGTCATGTCTTTTTCTTCACTTTTCCTCCTCTTTCTGTCTAGCCAAGGCTTGGAGGTACACCTGCTTCTGCACCAGGCGAGGGACAGGATCAGAGCTCCTGGGCAGTCCAGCCACTGAGTTGCCACCTCCCCTTGGCCCTCACAGCTCAGCCGATGATACAGCCAAGGGCTGTGGCCACTACCGTCTACTGTCTATCACCCAAGGCACCCAAGCGGGCCAGGCCCTGTGCTCCGGGAACCCAGGGAGCATTCCTGCTGTGCGGTGGTCCCCATGCTCTGCTCTATCCCCCATCTCAGATCTCCCTGCCACCTGCCAAGGCTGTGCCAGGCCAGTCCCCACCCAGGGGTCCCATTCCTCTAGGAAGCTCACCAGGATTAACTCTCCTTCCTCCTCCTGCCGTGAGCATCTCCTGAGCTCTGGGGGCAGGTGGTGTGTGGCAGGCCTGGCCCCTTCAGTGGGGACTTTCAGACACATGCTCAGCGCCAGGCTGGAGAGAGGCTTGAAGCAGGCAGATTGGGGGCACTGTCTGCAAGGAGCCTTGGTCTAAGGAGGGGCACACAAGCAAAAAAATCCCAGGGGACCATGCTACTAGCCACGAAGGGAGCCAAAGGCCCGGAGCTCAGAGACTCCTGGGGAGGGCCAGAGCCTCCCCGACAGGGACCCACACGGAGGGCGTCTCTGCGGCAGGGCGCAGAACCTGAGGGTCGTTTCGTACAGTGCCCAAGGCCCCCGGTGGAGAGTGGGAGGAGGAAATGTCCTGGAGACCAGGTCGGGCTCTGGCAGGGTCCGATCACACTCAGGACAGGCTGCGGAGTCCCTGTGTGCAACAGGGAGCGGCCTGCTCACCCCAGGGCCCCGCCTGCTGCCCACCAGGTGCGTTGCGGCTCTTGGGTCCCTGCTGAATAGAGGGGCGCGAGGCTCTGCCGGCTCCCTGCACCTTCTCCTGTGTTCCACGCTGCCGTTTCTGCTCTGTTGGAAGTGGATTTTGCTGCTATGCAGGAGCCTAGCCTGTCCATTCCCTGGCAGGCCAGGGAAGCCCACTCCTTCCACGTTCCTGCGGTGGGCGTGGCCTGTGAGCCTCAGGCCCTCTGCCTGCCTCTCCCTCCCGCCCTCTGCCTCTCCAGCCTGCCAGTTGATGGTGGCCCCTCTGTTTTTCCCCATCCGGAGGCCGAATGGCTCACAGAACGCCACCATGGGATGCTTCTGCAGATCAGATCGGTGCAGTCTTCTCCCTACAAACTCTGGTCCAGTTAGCTGGGCGCGGTGGCGCACGCCTGTAATCCCAGTGGCTCGGGAGGCGGGAGGATCCCAGGTTTGAGGCCAGAGGCAGTCTGTGTAATTTAGAGAGACCCTGTCTCAAAAAAGTAAAAAAAATGGGCTGGCGGTGCAGCTCAGTGGTCCAGCACTTGCAGAGCATGCAGGAGCAAGGCCCTGGGTTCAATCCCCAGTACCACAAAACAACAACAACACCAACAACAACAACAACAACAACAACAAAAACCTCTGATCCAGCCACAACTGCATGTGGGGTCTGATTTAAATGAGGGTGCACAGCCCTGACAGGGCTTTGCAAACCAGCCCACCTGGCTTCAGATGCCTCTGCTTCCTAGCCGTGTGACGACCCAGTCAGGCCTCCCAACCTCTGAGCCTCAGTTTTCTTGCCTGAAAAATGGGTGTCTGAAAGACCTTAGCAGTGTGTCTTGCTCTTGGCAAATGCTTTGTCAATGGCAGCTGCCATTGTCTTTACTGCTATGCTGTGTAACCCACACAGTGATCCTGTAAGAAGATCCTGGTCTCTCCACTTGACTGATGTGGGAACCGAGGCCCAGAGATGAAGCACCTGCCCTGGGTAATTCACACAGCAACGAGGTCGCTGGTCTAGGGTTTCTGACTTGGGGATCTAACATCCTCCTCCCCACCCAGTGCACCCCCCACCCAGTGCACCCCAAAGATAAGACCAGTCCCTGCAGGGACCCAAGCTGCAGCTCCCCACAGGCCACTTATTCTGGAGCGTTCCATGAGGGGACATACTATGCCTGGACTCCCAGAGGGTCAGCTTTGTTTGGATTGTTTCAAATACAGGACAGAGAGCGGGTGGGGCCAGGCTAAGGCTGCAGAAACCATCTGCTGACGATAACAACGCATTTTTATCAAAGCACAGGTTCCCAGCGTCTCCCGTTAGTGAGCAGTTCCTTGTGGGCAGCCTGCCTAAGCAGACGTTTCTGAACTCCCAGCCCGCTTCCGCTTCTGCTGCCCATCCGGAGGCAGGCTGAAGTGGGCGGAGCCTCGTTTTTAATTACTGCAGGGGGTGGGGGCCAGAGATGGGCTTCTCTGTCCCTCGTGGGCCTTTAATGAACCTTTTAGCATGCTTAAAAAAAATAAATGAAGAGAAAAATTTTGAAAAGCCCTTTTTAAAGATTTTGGCAGGTCTGATTAGTGGTTTTGAAAGCCCTAAGCAGCCCCTTAATTGGCCAGCCCCTTTGACAGCTGGCAAGCGCAGGCAGGAAGGCAGCGGGCTGTGCCGGCCTTTTCTCTTCTGCCTACCTTTTCCAAGATAGCCTGCTGCCCCAGCCTCGCCGACCCCCATCTGCCACCCATGGCACCCTGAAGATGCAGCGTGCCAAGTGGACAGATGGACATGGAGAACTTTTGGTCATGGGGGGCTCCTGTGGCAAGCTGGGAACACACCCAGAAGGAGAACCAGAGGGGAGCCAGTGGGGTGGGCTTGGGTGGGGGAGGGGGACAGGGGGATCTGGCTGCCTCCTCTTCAGTTCTGACCCTGGCACCGGGGGAATTCCTGGTGTTACTACAAAAGCATGGGCTCAGGGGATGGGTGGGTCTGGATTCCAGTCCTGCGGGTACCCCCTTTCAGCTGTGTGACTTTTACCTACTTCATAGGGTTGCTAGTGGTGAATAGTTGAGTACATGTGATGTGTCTGCCACACAGAAAGTGCTCCCAAAAGGCTGATTTGCCCCATTCATAGTTTCGGTGCCATTACCATTGAGTATTGGGAACCTTACAAAAAGTCAACCACACGAGTAAGGAATGGGAATGCCTTGGTTAGGATATGTAAAAAACCACAAGACTTTTGGGAAACCACAGGTTGCGAGTGTCCAATGAGATATGGGGACCTGAACAATCACGGGATGCTATTGATCATATTAATAGAGGTAGACTATGTAGCAGGTGGGAGGTGACCACTTGGCTGTACTATACTCTTGGACTCCCACACCTGAAGAAGTGGCACCACATTTGGGGCATGATATTGAGCCAGAGGATTGAGTCTAGAGTGAGCATCTAGGTTAGAGACTCCAGAGAGTTGAAGGACCTGGTCCTGCGTGGCCTGAGGAGGGAGTGGATGACGTGGTGGAGAGGAGAAATGCTTGGTGGTCTACCGATGTCTGACACGCAGAGCCCTGCAAAGGGTGAGCGTTTTCTGAGCAGTCTTAACTAGAGGACAGAGACCCCAGAAGCTTAATTCTGGCTAAATCTACATTCACAAGGAGGATGAGTTTTAAAGTCAGAGCCAATCAATTGTGACATTTATTCATCTATGCTGCCATGTGTGCCAGGTGCTGTCCTTGGTCCTGGGAGTAAAGAAGTGACAGGGCAGAGCCCTGGCTCTCAAGGACTTCTCCTTCCAGTGGACCTGGGCTGCCCTAGTGGCAGTGAGTCCCCCGCAGGGCTGGCCCATGGGTGCCTTCAGCGAGGAGTGGGCTCAGTGGCTGCACAGCTGTGATTGGCCCCTGAGCCCATGGTCTGGCGAAGCCTCCCCTGGGCTAGGGCTGGGGCTGGGGGCCATGTGGGTGATGGTAGTGAGGGGAGGCTGTGCTATCCCAGGCAGAGTCATGTGTAACTGCCCATCCTGGCTGCACCTGCCCGGAATCCGTCCCCCGACTCAGGGTTATAGCCTCATTAATTCCTCAGGGTCAGTCCCTCACCCTGGGGGCGCTTAGCCCACCTCTCCTCTCTGTCCAGGTGTCTTGAGTGGAATGATTCCTCTTTACAGCCCCAGAAGTGGGTGTGTAAACCAGACTTGTCCAATGAGAGAAACTCTTTCTTCTGGCCACACTGATTGGTTGGAAGATGGGCACGTGACCCAGCCTGGCCAATGGGAGCCCCTGGGAGTGGAAGCTGGACTTCAGAAGGGAATGCTGGAAAGCCGGGTGCTGCTCTCTGTCATGGTGTGAGCATGAAAGGCCCCCACAGGCCCAATGTAGGGGCCCCATGGGGAGTGATTGGATCCACAGGGCTCTGGCTTCGTGGGTAGATGAACTCATTGATGGATTCATGGTCCAATAGCATGATGGGGAGGGGGTGGAAACGTTAGGGGACTGGAGGACAGAGGTCCCTGGAGGCTGCCTTTGAAGGGCACAACCGTCCCCCTGTGCCTTCCTCTCCAACAGCCCCCTCTGCTTCCTGGCCTCTAGGAGGTGAGCAGCCTCTGCCACAGGCTTTCACCACCATGACACATGGCCTCACCTCAAGCCCAAAGCAACAGATCCCGCTGAGCCTGAACTGAAGTCTCTGAAACCGCGAGCCTACATTAATCTTTCTCCTCTCAAGCTGTTCCTCTCAGGTTATCTGTAGCCCTGACAACAATTCTGACTCATGTGCCTTCTAACTAGGAGGTGAGGATGGGAACCCATGGGAGTCGGCAGCCATTTTGTCACCATGAGGGGAGCCAGGAACAGAGCTGGCACAGAGGAAAGCAGGACCAAGAGAAAGAGAGAGCAAGATCAATATGTGTATATTGGGGACCAATGACAAACATATTTACATATTTATATTGTCCTGGCAGTATTTTTAGAGCCACCTAGGTCCACCTCAACCTGATGCTCTGGTCAAACTCACCTGTTGAGGTCATTCTTTGGGGTCGTCTGAATTCATCTTTTCCGCCACTTGCTCCCAAAAGAGTTCTCTATGACGGAGGGTGCTCCGTTTGCTTAATAAGGTTGCTCTCCTTGGAAAATGTCTGGGGATGTGGTGGAAGGGAGCCATTTCTAAAGGAACAGGAGGCGACCCTCGAGCCCCTCCGAGGCTTCCTGTGGGGTCTGGTGCATGCCCTTTACTCCTCCAGGCATCTGGGGCTGGGTAGGGAATTCTTCCCTCATCTCGGCGGAGATTCGAGAAGCAGGGGCGGAGGAGAACGTCTATTTTGTGGTTATTTTAGTGGGCGATTTGCTTTCCCCACCCCCACCCCAGCCTGTCCCGCTGGACGCCCTGAGTCAGGCTGCGGAAGCCCCATGGGAGGGGACACTGCTGTACCCCTGATCACCACCATCATTATTATTACACTAAAAACACCTTCGGAGATGATTAAAATCTCAAGCAAGGACATGCAGGCCCGCAGACTCGGCACCTAAGAGCTCCCTTGTGTAAGCCCGCGACAAGGCACTGGAGTTGAATAATAACGCTAATTTGTAGCTAATGAGCTCCCCTCTTCGGCTGGCAGGTCACAAAGCGGGTGGTGCCGGGAGGGCTTTGCGGGTGGAGGCCACCCTGCGGGTTCCTAAGGAGGAGCAGGTGGTCTGATCTCTGCCCTAGACAGAGGCAGGCGCAGCCCAGGCCCTGCCTTGGTTAGGAGAGGCGGGGAAGAAAGCAGGAAACCCCAGCCAGCCCCCTCCCGCACCCCACCTCTCTGTCTAACCCCAGCAGGCCCTGCTGGAGCCCGAGAGGCGACAAGGCCCACCCCGGCAGCTCCCTGGTGACGCTGGGCAGCCGCACAGCCTCAGTGGGGAGCTGGGGAATCACAGCCTGCGTGGGGATGGGCCCACGCCTGGGAGAAGGGGGACGGAGGGGACGCAGGGGTGGGCGGGACGCAGGGGTGGGCGAGGCAGAGGGGTCCATCTTCCTGAGCTGCAGACTTGGCTGGGAGACCCGGTGACTTTGCAGCTGTGTGCCCAGACACCTGGGGACCTTGGAGCTCAGGCAGGCCTCAGCTGCCCTGTGCATCGGCCCCATCTCAGATCCCATTCGAAGGGGAAAGTCCACGGCTTTGGTGCACAGGTGGCCAAAAACCGTGGAACTCGCGCATGCGCGCCTGCTGCAGATATTTAGCTGAGACCCAAAAAAGAGAGCATCCTCAAGCCAGTGGAATCCTGCAGGGCCATAGGCTAGCAAAGGGCGTGGGGGCAAAGTGGGGCTCACAGGAACGGGAAATGGAGCTCCTGGGCATTGGAGAGGCTGAGCCCAAGGGGCCCCAGGGGCTGAGGGAGGCAGGAAGGTTGGGCCATGGCAGAGGTTTGGCCAATGACAAGTCTTAGCCAGAGAGCCCCGGAGGGAGAACCTTGCGTCCCAGAGGGGTGGGAAGCACACTGTCTGGGAAGCTCAGCCTGGGAGCTCGTGTGGAACGGGACCCCTCACGGGGGAGAGAGGGCACCCCAGGCACCGTGAGCAGATTGCTGGCTTCGATCCACACTTTTAAAGTCTCTCTCTCTCTCTCTCCATCTCTCTGTATCTCTCTCTCTCTCTCTTTTCCTGAGCCAGGGTTTTGCTCCGTACCCCAGGCTGGCCCTAGTCTTGCAATTCTCTTGCTTCCACCTCGGCCCCCCTCCTGTCAGCTGCAGGCACCTCTGGGGCAGCTGGAGCTGCAGTCCAGGCTGGCTCCTCCCACCTCCCAGAGTCCCTTCCTCCTGCCCTTTGCTGGGGTCTGAGGCAGGCCCTTGCGGGAGGGAGGCTGTGGCAGAGCCAGCTCAAGGTGGTTCTGTTTTCGGTGTTTGCTTGTGGCACCGAGGGGTGGAACCCAAGGCCCCCCATATGCTCAGTGCATGCTCAGCCGCTGGGCTGCACCCCCAGCCTCCTTTCTATTTTTATTCTGAGACAAGTTCTCACTAAGTTACACAGCCTGCGTCTGGCCTAGAGCTTGCCATCCTCCTGCCTCTGCCTCCCAGACTCTGGCTGCTGTTTAAGGGCTGAGCTCCTGCCCCGGGCTGCCTTCTTCACACTGCCAGGGCGGACGTCTGAGATGAGGCGCCTCCCAGAGATGCCTTTGAGCCTGGGGCAGCGCTGAGAAGACTCTTGCTGCCATCACACTGCCTGGCCATGCCCAGGGTGTGCCCCGGATCTCCACGGTGCTCCACTAAAGTGGAAAGAGGGATTACCAGGCCACGTGCTCGGGAATCCACAACTCAACCAAAGCTGACAGGTTTTATTTCATTTCTTTTTTTCTTTTCTTTTCTTTCTTTTCTTTTTCTTCCTTTCTTTTCCTTTCCTTTCCTTTTTTCTTTTCTTGTCTTTTCTTTCTCTTCTCCTCCCTTCCTTCCTTCCTCCATTCCATTCTCATTCTTTGTGAGGCAGGTTCTTGCTGTGTAGCTCAGGCTGGCCTCACACTCAGGATCCTCCCACGTGGCTGAGACGACATGCGTGCACCACCATGTCTGGTGTGTTCATCAGCTGTCATCACTGTGGCAGAAAAACCAGCCAAAACCAACTTCTGGGGAAAGAGGTTTATTGGGAGCTCACGATTAATCAGCCCACAGCGGTGGCAGCGGCAGTGGCAGGGCAGACAACCTCACAGCATGGTGGATCAGGAGCAGAGACCGAGCTAAGTCTTGGATCCAGGATAAAAACCTCCAAAGGCCCGCCCCTGAGGAGCTACTTCCTGCAAAGGCCTGCCTCTCAAAATTCCACACCCGCCCAGGATAGCACGGCCAGCGGGGGACCAAACAGCATGACTTTTGGGGAACACCTCGGGTCCAAACCGTAACTCCTGGCTTCTCGCTCTCCCCTTCTCCAGCCCTTCCCAGGTCCCTCTTGCTATCAATGTGTCCAGAGACTGAGCAAAGGCAGGGGCAGCAGAGTCTCCGGTTGTCACAGGGTTGTTGTCTGTGAAGTTGGACTCAGCCATGCTGCATAACAAGCAGCTCCCAAATGTCCCTGGCTCGTCACAAACAAGATGTGCTTCTCACGCACTCCTGCGCCCCCTGCAGGCGGCTTGCGCCTCTAGTCACTTCCCCACAGGCCTTCCCAGCCGCAAGAAAATGCCTGCTCCAGCAGGAAATGCTTACGCTTCCACTGGCAGCTCATTGGCCAGAGCCGGTCACATGGCCACACTCAAGAACTAGGGAGCAGGAAGTCCCCTGCGCCGTGGGCCCGGGAAGCACAGAGCTGGGAGATGCAGGTGGGGGTTACCACGCCCAGGGCTGCTTCACTCGGCAGGGCACATGCTGATTTTCGAGGGGCCCTGCAGCCCCATAGCGCCATATGGGAAGTTGGCTCCAGGTCGTCCAGCCCCCGACTGGGCAGGCGCAGACCTGTCTGTGGATTCCTGGGTTCTCCCCCACCCCTTTCCACCCACATTCCAGGAATAGCAGATGCCCCGGTCCTTCCTCCACTCCCCCCATGGGGTCCCTGGCCCTTGTCACTCCCAGTTAGACATGGGAGAAGCTGACTTCACGAGCCCCTTTCCGAGGACAAAACCTCACCACTGACCTTCAGTGACTGCCTGACAACCGAGGAGCCTGTCACTGGCGGCACAATGGCTCTGTTCTCCACTTCCTGTCTGCGGTGTAAATTTAGCACACCTGAGGCAGAGCAGAGCTTGCAGAGCACCTCGGATTGGCAAGCTGGCACCATGGTCACTGTCACTCTCTGCTGGAGGCCCAGCCCAGCTGGCTGGAGGGGCCCCAGTTCTGTGGGGCCCATGGAGAAGCAGGCTGGTGGGGGGCAGTGGAGCCAAGTGCTCAGCGTCTTAGGCACTGGATCCAACAAACTAGCAGATGGCCTTGGGCAGACGTGGAGGCTCTTGACCCCATGGCAGCCCTTGTACTTGGGAGTTTTAGCAAGTCCGACCCAGGCAGCGCTGGAGAAGTCACACAGGACTAGAGGGTGGAGTACTGGAGAGGGCTTGTTGCTGTCACGGCTAAGCTGATAGGAAAGGAGGATGGGATGTAGACAGGATTGAGATGGTCTGGACACCAGCTCAGATCTGCTTCTAACCCCCTGGGTGCCCTTGGCACCTCACCTCCCTTGGCCTTGGCTTTCCTCGGTGTAAATGGGAAGATTTCCAATCTGTTTAACAGGGACTGCAAGCTGCCTGCCAGCTCTTCAGCCTCATCTTGCACCATTTTACTGTTGCTTTCTCCATTCTGGTCATGCTGGCTTTTCTTTCAATAGCTTAGACTTTATATCAGTCAGCTACAGCCCCACTAGGGCTGTGTAACAAGCTATCCCAAAGCTCAGTGGCTCACAGTAACGAGCATTTATTCTCATGTTTATGGGTCTGTAAGTCAGCTTGGCTGTAGCTGGTCCAGGCTGGGCCCTGCTGGGCATTTCAGCTTCAGGCTGGGTTTGCTCCAGACTGCAAGTTGGGCTCCTTTCTTCTTTACCTGTTTTCCTTCTGGGGTCCGGGGCAGTTCTCCAGCAGATCTCCAGAATGCCATAAATCAAGTCAAACCAGACCTCTGCTTGTATCCTCCCCAGCCAGAGCAAGTCAATCCTAATATGAACACTAGCTGGTGAATAGTTATCCAAGCTAACATGTATATCATTTGCTTCCCCTCCACACCAGCCTCAGGACCTTTGCACACGCTGTTCACTGGTCCTAGACTACTCCCTCTGCACCAATTAGATCTCGCTTCAGCTGCCTCTGATCCTGCAGTCTGGATTTGCCTCATCATTTTCCTCCACAGCGTACCTGCCAGTACACCTATCAGGTCCCAACCCCTTGGCTGTGCTTCATATCACACATCTTGTGGGCTAACTTCCCTGCCATCAGAGTCCTCTGCAGCTAAGATTCCAAATCAAATGAGGTATCTGCCAGTAGCAGGTACTTGACTGACTTTTGAGAGGCAGGCATGAGGCTGACACCCCTCCTGTGGCTTCTGCCCTGCTCTCCTACTCAGGTCATCCAGGGGTTCCTGGATGCCATGGAGAGAAGGGTACGAGGATGCTAATGAGCTGACTGCCCAGGCGCTGGACCACAGCATTAGGGATCCTGTTACTGCCTCCTTGTGTGCAGGTGTGGACATCTGTGGTGGCAGCCCAAGGTCAGGTGGCAGAGCACATGAAACAGCCTCAGAGTTTGTGGTCCCTTGTGCTTCTCTAGGCTGCGTGGTTCTGAGTCACCCCAGAGGCTCAGCTGAGCTCCTGCCTCTTCAGTCCTTCTGGTGGCTTCAGAAACCCACAATGCCCTGTACAAAATCCCTCCTCCCGAAAGACTGCACTGTGCCTGGGGGACACCCTCGTTTCATTACGGACTCCACTGTCATTTCCTGACAAGACTGTCCCCATCACACCAGCAGGGGCTGAATGAGGCGCATGCCCAGCGCAGCAAGCATCGCTCCAAGTGGCAGGTGTGGAGGTCCACATACTGGCGCTGTCCACGGTCCCAAACAGCATGTGGACACTGAAGTGGTGACCTGAGGGTGGGCCCCAGGCTGTCCCAGAGTGCCCCAGCTCCTTCAAATGCCCAAAAGGAAGACATCACTTATTCTTCCAGTGCTACAGTCCACAACAGAGTCAGGAGGTTGCACCTCTTTCAGCGGACAGAAAAACAGGCCCTGTTATTGAGAGGCAAGAATAGGTAAGAGGAAAAAAAAAAAACATGGGTTGTAACTCCAGGCAGACTTGGGTTTGAATGTTTGCTCTGCCACTTATGGGCTGTGCAGCTTTCAGCAAGTGAATCAACCTCTCAGAGACTCAGGGATTTTTTTCATCTGTGCAATAGGGAACATAATATCTGTCTTCCAGGGAATTTAATGCTTTGTGCATGCAAGTGTTTAATATTTGTATTTATTTACAAAGCCTGAAGCCTGACAAGGAGGAATGCTATGGCTTGGATATGAAGTGTTCCCCCAAAGGACTCATGTGTGGAAGACCAGGTCCCCAGTTGATGGTGCTCTTGAGAGGTGATTGGGACATAGGGACACTAACCTTATCCGTGGGCTGTTAGAGACGGGGCTTGGGTAGAGGAATTGGTCCCTAGGGGAGTATGTGAAGGGTGCACCTTGCCCTGGCCTCTTCCTGTCGGTCTCTCTCTGCTTCCTGGATGCTGTGAGATGAGAAGCCTCCACCACAGCCCACCCCCACCACTGTGATATTCTGCCTTGATGCAGGCCCAAAGTCATGGGTCCAGCTGACTGTGGGCTGAGCCTTCTGAAACCGTGAGCCAAAAGAAATCTTTCCCCCCTTACGTTGTTTTTGCCGGGTATTTTCTCACGACAACCAAAAAGTAATGACACAAGCTATTACATGCCGAGGGCTCCCCATGTCAACTTGTCAGAGGCCTGAGGGTCTCCAGGGGCTGCCTAGCTAAGGCCCCTGCTGAAGTGTAGATGTCAGATGTCCCCCAAAGGTCTTCATACAAAGCCTTCTTCCCCAGCTGGCATTATTGACAAGTGGAACCTTTAAGGGGCGGGGCCTAGTGTGACCTTAGGCCACTAAGGTTGTGTCCGCCAAGAAGATTGTGGGACCTCAGTCTCTTCCTCTCCCTGTCTTTGCTTTCTGGTCCTGAGGTGAGCAGTTTGCTCCACCATGTGCTTCCGCCATCATGCATTGCCTGCCAGACGCCCAAAACAACAGAGTCACCCAACCATGGATTGTTGTTGTTGTTGTTAGGTGCCATCAAGTCGAGTCCGACTCATAGCGACCCTATGTACAGCAGATCGAAACACTTGCAGATTCCGTGCCAGGCAAACCATCTTATTTATGTTTAAGCCCATTGTTGCAGACACTGTGTCAGTCCATCTGGTGGAGGGTTTTCCTCTTTTCCGTTGACCTGCCACTCTTCCAAACATGATGTCCTTCTCCAGGGATTGTTCTCTCCTGACTACATGTCCGAAATATGTAAGACGCAGGCTGGCCATTTTTGCTTCCAAGGAGCACTCTGGTTGTACGTCTTCTAGGACAGATCTGTTGGTTCTTTTGGCAGTCCATGGTATATTCAATAGACGTCTCCAGCACCACAATTCAAAAGCATCAATTCTTTTTCTGTCTCTCTTGTTCAATGTCCAGCTTTCACAACCATATGATGCCACTGAAAATATCATGGCATGAGTCAGACGCACCTTCGTCTTCAGTGTGACATCTTTGCTTTTCAATACTCTAAAGAGATCTTTTGCCACAGCTTTTCCTAGAGCAATGCGTCTTTGGATTTCTTGACTGCTGCTTTCATGGGTGTTGATTATAGAGCCAAGCAAAGTAAAATCTTGGACAACCTCAATCTTTTCTCCATTTAATGTGAAGTTGCTTGCTGACCCAGTCATAAGGATTTTTGTTTTGTTGGTAGGAAATTCATATTCAAGCCTAAGTCTATTTAACTTCTTGGGCTGATTTTATATTCTGATTATTTTTATTATCAAAGAGAAATAATGTCATGAAATATCTGAGGAAAGGCGTAAATCTGCTTAAAATGTCCTTACTATTTCCATAAAAAGTATGTCATGATACCACTAAGTATAGTCAAATAAACAATGAAAAATAAAAACAATGTGCATACTACAATATTCTTCTACATATTTTTTGATTGTCTTGTTATGTTGGGTAACCAAAGAGAGCTGAAAAAATCAAACCTTCTAAAACTATCAACTATATAATCTTAGCTTACTAAAATTATGTACAAATGATCATAAAGGATGCATTTACTACTCAGGGAATATGTCAAAATATCAGAGAATGTTTTATTTATTGCTATATCTATTCAATTATAAAATTTATATTATTTCTTAGTTTTATTGATTATAATAACAAATGGTAACAT